>QZWR01000031.1:0-61721 GCA_004114325.1 Zoophagus insidians | reverse complement strand
ATTGTGTACAAGGAGGTTTTGTAGGAGATTAATATACTTTTATAAAAAATATTTTATTTTCAACCATTATAAATAAAATTCAGCCCCGCACGCGATCAACGATCGCGCCTCTGCTAGTAAATATTATAGCAAATATTGTTGATCATCAGTTTTGTTTGATTATTAGAACATCACGAGGTAGCGCCAAGAAAAGAGTTTATTTCCGTCGATGCCTTCTGCAACGCTGCCAAATCCTGAGGACAAAGCTACCATCAAAAAAGCTATTCCCAGCAGCAATAATGTAATTTAATTCAGAAAATGCTGATCGGAGAAGAAAATTGTTACCGCAACCGTGGCCAGATTGTATGTCGCTTATCCCAATCCCAAGGAATGGAACTATACCGAAAAGTGGGGTGCCATCGTGCTCTGTCGCGATCATAATCGTTCCAACTCATTCTTCTTCCGCTTGGTGGATCTAAAGGTATCTTTTAGTTATCACTAATAAGCATAGTTTGGAACTGGTATTATATGGGAACAAGAATTGTATGAAGATTTCTATTATCACAAAGATACAGCCTTTTTTCACACCTTTGCAATTGAGGTTGGTCTTGCTATGTTCTAAATTCTTTCAGGATTGCTTGGCAGGTCTAGCATTTTGCGATGAACAAGAAGCAACAGTGTTTTACAAAAAGGTCCTTAGTCGTTCGTCGGTAAAATCGAAGAGTAACTACTTCTCTCAATTTGCATCTTACAGGGGTAGAGAAAAAAGATCCCAACGCTACTACCAGCAAAGGGTTCTTCAGCTTCAACACCAGTGGGAAATCCAAATCTCGCCCACGTATCGACAAGTCTCAAATTAGCAATCCTACCGAATTCAGGTGTTTTACTATTCCCTCCTGTTGCTAAATATTACGGTAGACATATTGCTCATGTGGGCTGGGATCCAGAAAAAGGCTTTGATATGAAGAATGTTGATCCTTCATGGGCAGAATTATTCAGTGAACTCGGGAAATATGGCATTAAAGCTGAAGACATTAAAGATCCCGAAACCGCCAAATTCTTAGTGAATTACGTTAAAGATCGCGGCGGTTTGAAGGCGAAACCTGAAGGCGTCACGGAAAAGCCGAAACCAGAACGTCGTGGTGCTCCTCCACCTCCACCTCCTCGTAAGAAACATCTTCAAGCCAGCGCTGCTGCTGTCTCGGTTCAACCTCCCGCTATTTCACCTACCTTGCCAATTAGGGCTCCTATGCCAACTCGGCCTGTTGCTACATCTCCAGCTTTACCAGGTCGTGCTATTCCGTCTCCACTTCCAAGAAGTGAACGTGCGGAAGATGAACAACCAATTACTCGTACCTCTATATTTCTGAATTTTTTTCATTTATGATTTTATTAGGAATAAAGCCCAATGTAGCAACAGTGCCACCGCCGCCACCACCTCCAATGGTTTCAGTTGATTATACTCCATCAAGTCCACCACAAAAGACTAATGCGCATATTGTTGCAAGTGAACCGCCCGCACAAGTACCACCTCCTCCACCGCCAACTGCAGGAAGAGGTCGTGGAAGAGGACGCGGCGCTCCACCACCTCCTCCTCCACCTGCCACTTTTGGAAAAATCGAAGCCTCTCCCATACCTCGGGCTGTGACTCCTTCAGGGCCTCCTGTAAGTGGTGGCGCCTCATTGCCAGCGATTACTCCTGATCGCGATGCATTGTTGGCTAGCATCCGTGCTGCTGGTGGTATTGGAGCTTTGCGCAAGGTTAATGCGGATGAACAAAAATCACCAGAACCTCCCAAAAGGGCTCCCATCAAAGAAGAGCCAGCGGAAAGCTCAGGGACCGTGGATCTGGCAGCAGGGTTGGCAGCAGCACTGAGAGAAAGAAACAAAGTATTGAACACTGCTGAAAGTGGTAAGTTTTGCGTTCAATAATGATAGGGCTAAAGGGTTGGGAGGAAAACAGATGAGGAAGAAGATGATGATTGGGATGATGATGAATGAGAGGGAATCTATTTCGATAAACCTTTTTCTAGTACAACTTCTTCTTCAAGTGTGGAAGATCTTTTGCACACAAAACTACATAACCAGAATATCAAGGTCAGGGTACAGTAACTAAAGAGCCCAGCAATGATTCCATAGGCAATACTGAACGTTAATGGCATCAAAATTATGGTCATAAACGCTGGGACGGCTTCTTCGATGCGTTCCCAATCGATTTCTTTACACTCTTTCATCATCATTACTCCAAGCACAATAAGTGCTGGACCTGTAGCCCAGGGTGGAAAACTGGCAAACACGGGCGCAAAAAAGAGAGAAATAGCGAAAAAGAAAGCAATCACACATGCTGTCAACCCCGTTTTTCCTCCCTCGGCAATTCCCACACCCGATTCGACATAAGTCGTCACTGGTGGCGTCCCTAGAAGTGCCCCCAACGTAATAGCCACGGCATCACAGCAGAATGCTCGGGTTGAATATTGAAAATCTCCCTTTTCGTCCGTACGACCTGCATATCTGGCCATAGAAAACATAGCGCCCGTCGTATCCAACAAATCCACATAGAGAAACGTCAGTAGCGCAAACCACACTTGTGGTGTACTTAAATCAAAGTTGAGCGCAAAAAAAGTGTGTCGAATTCTTGGTAAATCCACCACTTGAGCAAAATAGCTGTATGCTGCATTTCCTTCCGGTGTCAAGGGAAAGGCCGTAAACACCGTATGACGAAACCAAGAAATTAAACTAACCACCACAATGCCAATCAAGATGGCTCCCTTTATCCGGAATTTTTGCAAAATCACGATCAAAAAAACCCCAGCTATGCCAAGCCAGGTACGCGCACTTTGCAGAACATGTCCATCGCAAATGCCATTCTTCTTATGCTCTGGTGGACATCCGCCCAGGGTTACCAAGGTTGCATGATCTCCTGTGATTAATCCTATTCCCGCTGCACTTTGAAAGCCAATGAAACAGAGAAAAAGTCCTATTCCGCAACATATTGCTGCTTTCAAGAAATTGGGAATCAGAATCGTCAACAATCTTCGTGCTCCCAACAACGTAAGCAGAATAAATAGCAAGCCTTCTATAAATATGGCAGCTAATGCAGTTTGATATGATACGGTGCCGCTTCCATGGAAACCCACCACAGTGTACGCAAAATAGACGTTTAGTCCCAGGCCTGGCGCAAGTCCAAAGGGTAAATTGGCAAAAATTCCAACCATTGCTGACGCAAATGCACTTATCAATGCAGTAACTGTTATAAGGTCCTTTTTGATGTCAATCAAGCAAGCTTGGTATGCTGGGTCGTTTGAGCAATTCTGAACACTACATTTGCAAGTTCCTCCGCTATCCGTCACAATAGTAGCATTAACCGATATAATGTATGCCATCGCCACAAAGGTAGCTATGCCACCCCTCAACTCCTTCGTGAAGCAGGTCCCAGGAATAGGTGAAGGATGGCTGGACCCACTAAGCGCAAAGTATCTTCCTATAAATGAGGAAGCAACCCACTGGTTGATGTTGTTTATAAAAAGAGCCATTAGCCGTAATCCGTTTAGTAAGTTGCCGGAGCTAAATGACTTTTGTTGGGGAAAAGGGTTTGTATTTGTTGAAAAGAAATGGTTTATTTCCAGATTTTTTTAAATTCAAGCTAAAATTTTACATTGTGTTTTGAATAAGCGACTTCATCCAGAAATTTCACCGTTTCGGCATGCCCACGAATTATTGCGTAGTGACGTGGAGGATTACCGAGGTCATCCCGCGTCTTTGGATCCATTCTTTGCTTCGATATGAGCCATTTTACGAGCTCCGTGTTTCCACCATCAGCTGCATGGTGTAAGCATGTTTTCCCTTGTTTGTCACGACTTTCCAAGGATTCCCCTTTTACTTCAACCAACCATTTCATCAGCTCCAGATTCCCCGTTGCTGCCACATAATGAAGAAACGACTTTTTATAATAAACTTCTTTCTTTTCGATCAACCATTTAACGAGGTCCAAGTTACCGCTATCTGCAGCAAAATGAAGAGCTGATTTGTGCTCCTTGTTTTTCTCATTTATATTCATCCTTTGAGTTATTAACAGCCACTCTACCAGATCAATATCACCGCTCCCTGCTGCGAAATGAAGTACAGATTCTCCATTGATGTTTTTCATGTTTAAATTCACTTCATATTCAAGCACCAACCATTCGACCAAATCTTTATTCCCTTTTTTGGCGGCATACATGAGCGGCGAGGTATTGCGAACATCACATTTTTCCAAATTAACGTCGCGTCTTAGTGCCAACCATTTAATTAAGGTAAGGTTTCCACCTTCAATTGCATAATGAAGTACATTTTTGCCACTATCGTCTGCATCGTTGGCCTTGGAGTATCTTTTTTCAATCAGCCACTTTGCTAACTCGTAGTTGCCTGATTCAGCTGCATAGTGAATCAATTTTTTCCCTTTTTCCTCGCTTTTCAGATCTGTCTTTAATTTTTCAATCAACCATATAAGCATGTCTGGATTTATCTTTGCTGCGATATACTGATATACTGCTTTTTTCTTGTGAATAACTTGATACTTTTCTAACATCAACCACTTGACTAGCTCAAACTGATCACTTAAAATGGCATAATGTAAACAATTATTCCCCATATCATCCAAATCCTCCAATCTTTGTTTTTGAACTTCAACAAGCCATCTTACTAATTCTAAGTTTCCACTACTTGCAGCATAGTGTAACGCTTTTTTCCCCGCATCTTTCATATTAACATCTGAAAGGACCATCCCTCTGATCACTACAAGCCATTGTACCACATCAATGTCGCCTATTATCAGAGCGTTATGTAGTACTGTTTTACCAGAACTGTCCCGGGAGTCCAAGTTAAACCTATTTTTTGATAGTAGCCATTTTACAAGCTCAGAGTTTCTGCTTAAAGCAGCATAATGTAGTATTGTATTCTGATATTTATCAATTGCTTCCACATCCACATCTTGCCTTTCAAACAACCAATGAACTAGTTCAAGGTTGCCAACCTTGCCAGCATGATGAAGGAGTGTCATGAGTTCGTCATCAGGCAAATTAAAACAATAATTATATTTCATGACTAACCACTCGATGACATCGGTATTATATCTTGAAGCTGCAAAGTGTAGCAAGGGTTTCTCGTATAGCGTATATGGGTCAATCCATCTTCTATTTATCAGAAAATCTACCAGGTTGTAATTGCGTGCTGCTATTGAGTCACAGAGTAAAACGTGATCTTTTTCAAGGTTGGGGTGCTTGGAATCGGAGTATCTCTTTTTTAACAAAAAGTGAGCTATTCTTTTACCCTTGCAGGTAGTTAAATCCAAATTAAATATGGCTTCAAAATCGTCTGGGAAATGAATGTAGTGCGTAAAATCGAGAATCCATTTTATCGCGCTCAAGTTTTGATTCCGTATTGCTAGGGATAAAACTGTAAAGTTATACTTGTTTCTGGCATTGATATCCATGTTATGTACAACGCAAAACCATTCCATCAAATTAACACTTGCAGTGGCTGCGCAATAATGTAACAAGCTTTCCCCTTCTTCATCTACAGAATTGATGTCTGCACCATTTGATATCATCCAATTTAATAATTTTAGGTTTCCACTCACAGCAGCATAACGAAGAAAACAATTTGCATCATTCCTACAAATATCTTGAACCGCAGTGGATGTTTCTTGTATCAACCATCGCACGACTTCACTAAAGCCTCTTCGAAAAGATATAACAAGCAGATCCATCACCAATTGATTGGTCTTTTCTGGAAATGTATTAAAGAGTAACTTGATCAAGCGTAGATCTCCACTAGATACGGCAGAATGAAGAGGAGTGTGATTAGATGCGTTCGTACAATTTAAGGGTAGCAATGTGGAATTTAAAATCCATTTAACGACAAAATATCGGCCTCGGGATATCGCTAAATGCAATAAAGTATTCCCGTCAATATCTGTGATTTTTGGATTCATATTTAATTCTTGAATTAGCCATTTAACCAAGGATAGGTTTCCAAATTCCGCAGCAAAATGGAGAGCGGTCTTTTTTAAGGAGTTACAGGAATTGGGATTTATAATTCGGTTTTCAATTAGCCATCGAGCTACAGCATTCTGTCCATGCATAGCAGCGAGATGTAAGGCAGAATCACCTTGTTCATTGATTTCGACTTCCATTGGGATATGCTTTGATAACCAAACCAACATATCAATATCACCATTTTCAACTAACATTTGGATAAGTTTAATGCGTGATTTTACGCCAATCTTTCCTGGATCAACGTTTCGATAATCTAATATCCAATTTACTATTTTTATATTTCCATTTTCAGCTGCGCAATCGAGTATTTTTGTATTCAAGTCCACATCCACGTTGAATTCGCACGCGTTTAGAAGGTGTTTTAATATATCCAAATTTCCTCCCTTGGCAGCCACCTCCAATGAACTTTCGTTAATGCTCGCATTAAAATGACCATTGTTGTTATCCAACATCCAAATTACAATATTTAGATTCCTATTGTAAATAGCAGTATCCAGAGCATTAAATTGATTATCGTAATTTAAAGTAGCGATTTCAACATCAGCAATATCGATTAACCAACAGATCATGTCAATATTTCCACTCTTCAAAGAATTTCGAACTATATGTTCGAGAGATTTTTGATTTAGGCGAGTCTTGTGATACTCTAGAAATAACCATTTAACAGCTTCCAAGTGGCCATAAGTTGCAGAAATATGGATAGGCATTTCATCATTGCAGTCTGGCAATATTTTGGCAGTGCCGAATTTACCTGTTAACCATTTCAACAATTCAGGATCGCCACTCTGAGCAGCATAATGAAACACTGTTCGAAGGTAAAAGCATTTTGATTTAAAATCAGACTTTTTGCAAGAATATATCCACTTTACTAATTTGATGTGACCATATTGTAAGGCAAAGTGAAGAGGCATTTTGTCATCAAAATCAGTTTGATCTAGGTTCAACTTTTTTTCTTTGACCAACCATTGAACCAAGTCCAGATTTCCACTGATTGCAGCATAATGAACCATCGATTTCCCTTGGTCGTCGATAAAGTTTAAGTCTACATTTTGCTGCGAGGCTAACCATTTTATGCTATCGAGATCACCTTTTGAGGCAGCGATGCAAAGAGGAGTTAGGCTAAACTTGTTAATACAATCGATTGATAGACCTTGTACTTTCACCAACCACTTGGTTATTTCCAAGTTGCAGGATGATGCAGAAGAATGGAGTAAAGTATTATCATTGATATCACGAACGTTGAAGTTCACATCTTCTTCTGTTAAAAGCATCAAAAGTTCGAGGTTGCCACTTGCCACAGCTTGAAATAGCGAAAAGCCATCAGATTCGGACTCAGCTCCAGCATATTGAGTTAAAAACCATTTCGCAACTTCTAGATGCCTTTCTTTGGCGGCGTAGTAGAGTGGCGGATTATTAAAATTATCGACAACGTTTAAACTCCGACCGCAAAAGGCTACAAACCATTTGACCAATTCAAAATGCCCAAATTCTGCAGCATAATGAATAGGTTTCTTTCCACAAAGGTCATTGATGTTTGGGTTCAGATTCTGTACCAAAACAAACCATTTTGCAATATCCATAAAATTATGTTGCACAGAAAGATGAAGTGCGGTTTTACCCAAACAATCTAAATGGTGTAAATCTACTCCACAAGCAGTAATCCATTTCACTATTTCAATATCACCGCTAAGTACAGCATAATGCAAAGGCTCTTCCAATATATTTATTGGCAAGCCTTGATTTGCTACCAACCACTTGACCGTGTCCAGGTGTCCATGTTTGAGTGCAAGTTGCAATGGGGTATGTCCGGTTTTGTTTTTTAAACTGATATTCAGGCATTGCTGTTCAATGAGATACTTGACAGCGTTTAATAACCCATGCTTGGCACTAAAGTGAAGAAGATTAATACTTAATTCGACCCTTTTGCTTAGTTCAATAATTTGAAGCAAAAATTCAATCATTTTAGTAGAGCCAGTTGAAGCTGCAATATGAAGAAGTGGGGCGTATTCTTCAATAATGTTGGTAGAATCAAAATTGATCTGTGAGCCAAGTAAGCATTTTACGCTATCAAAATCATCGTTTGCTACAGCAATATGTAACGACAAAGTCCCATCATCGACCTGAATAGAGTTATTTGACATATAAGAAAAATCCTCGTTATCATTGCAAAGAGTTGGTTTGTCATTAACTTGATTTGTTGTCAAACGTTCATCCAGTATTGATTCTAACCAAACGGCAACATGTAGTCGCCCCTTATTAATAGCATAATTATATGGTGTCATCATGCCATTATTTCGTAGCTGCAAATTGGCCTTCATTTTGATCAGAGCTTTTACCATTTCTAAATTGCCAACACCACAAGCAATATGCAAGACAGTGTTTCCTTTTTCGTTTTGGTGGTGAATTAAATCTGAACGCTTCTTCAAAAGAATTTCAAAGTCGTTTAAATGGTTTCCCAGGACAGCACAATGCAATGGAAGATTTCCATCCTTAGTTGTTAGTGCCAAATTAGCACCATTATCAATCAACCATTTTATCGATACAGAATCGCCACAATGTGCAGCAACATGAAGAGCGGTTAAACCATTAGCATTAGTACTATCCAAGAGCGCTTTGTTATTTGAAAGGAGTTCGCTTGCAAGTGAAAATTTGTGATTCTTGATTAAAACTTGAAAGCAATTTTCGCCTATAGAATTTAGAAACAATTCATCAAGGTCGCCAGACTGTATCATATTATTATTGCATGAAGGGGCTGGTGACGAAGTGATCTCTAAAGCTGAGCTTTTTAACCTAGTACGGATGTTTTTTAACATTAATACGACGTCTTCAGCGGATGGTCTTTCTGACCGATTCATCGCACAACAGTACCTAACTATATCATCGATCTTGAAAGCAAGAATTCCTATTTCGTTCAAGAAAAGACCGCTTTCGATGAATATTTGGATAATATGATGATCTTTTTCCTTGGAGTAGGGAACTTTATTGCTAAAAATTTCCCACAGTATCACACCTAGTGCATAAATATCAGAAGCTTTGGAAAATTCTTGGTTTCTTAAAGTCTCTGGAGCTCTCCAGTAATAAGAAGCAATGTTTTGTTTAGTTTCATCTGCTAATGTTGATATTATACTAGTGTCGAATTTCGCCAAGTCAAAGTCAGTTATCGCAATAGTTAGGTCTGAACGAATCAATACGTTTGGACTTTTCAAGTCCCGATGAACTATTCCTAACTTATGAACAGCGGCAAGACCACATGCTGTTTCTTGAGCCATTTCCAACCTTGTTTGGTTGCTAATAGGTGGTCGTGATCCTAAGAAATCAAATAAGCTTCCTCGTTCAAACCATTCCATCAAAATATAACGATCTTCTCCTTCATCAAAGTAACCTTCAATTCTGATGACATTAGAGCAATTTTTCAACACTTTTAGCGCTGTGGTCTCTCTTTTAAGACGATGCCACGCAGAGCGGTTAATCTTTTTCATAGCAATAATTTTCCCGCTGAATTTAGCCTTGAAGATATCTCCAGCTGAACCAGCAGCAACTTGATACATTTCTTTTATACTGTTAACGGTATCACTAGAGCCGTCATTCAGAAGCTCTTGAAAATAGAGAAAGAGTTCTTTTACTTTTTCCAGGCTGTCACTATCTGGGGCAATTTCGCACAAGGCTTTCAATAACTTATTATTGGGTTTATTGTTAGCCAATTTTTTTGCCTGGCTAAGAATTACTGGAATTTGCGCTTCATTTAAATTGAAATTTTGAATTACGTTGGCCATACTTGGTGACTCCAAGATTTCCAAAAAGTCTTCAGAGTATTTATCCCAATCTTTTCGTTCAATTGAGTAACCATCCCAACTGCACCTATCTTCATCACAAATATCTAAGCTGTCTTGGAAAAAGTCGACTTCGTAGTGCTTGAACATTCGAAATTTCGTTATTAAACCAAGGAAACTTTGCTTTAAAAGATTTTCAAGCTCCAATAGATCATTTATGGACTTGAATTGAAAATTGATCCTTTCTTCCTTTGATAATAACATCACTAATAACCTTACTTTCCCAAGGGTAATTAATAGGAGGTCAAAGTCTGAATCTTGTTTTCTGTGAATTTCTTTTAAATCGCATAGAGCAATTTTCAACAAGCGTATTGATTTTCGAAGTCTTTTCCAGTAGTTAAAACATACCGAAACCGAACTTTGAAGAAGGTATTCACATAGGGAAATACAAGTTTCCAAAAGTTTGAAGTTTGTTTGTTCATACGATTCTGAGTCAGATTCGACATCATCACTCGAAATGCTGGGAAAAGATTCCAAGCTGGATTTTTCGTCGCTGATCCTGAGAAAATTTGTGGATGGATGGAGGATATTTTTTGTACGGAATTGATAGAGTACATCTTTAAGCGAAGGTAGTAACTTGCTTTCTTGAAATAGATGAACAACTATGGGCAAAGTAGGATCGCTTAGTCTTAAATCTAGCGCAAGATGTAGAATTGCAATTAGATCTTCGTTGTTTAGTTCAGATTGGTTCAGAAGATAAGTAATGCGATCCATTTGAGAAGTGTAGAAAGGGGACCATAATTTTTACAAGTCCAAGCGATGAATGGCTCACCCAATTCCCATAGCATGGAATTTTCTAAGCTGTGATCAATTAAAGATGTGATTAATAATATTTAATTATTCAAGCCACTGTTCTCCTCTCATTTTAATTAGAAAAACTCACTTTTACCACTGTTTTACTCTTCAGCTAGTTTGCTGTTACATCTTGTAAAATTTTCCATATTTACATTTATTCAAAGCTATGAAAGCATTCCTGTTATGTTATATCGCGGTTATCCTTCAAACTGCTTTCCTATCTGCAGCAGTAACTGGAAATGAGGAGGATGGAGATGAATGGTTCCCAGAAAGAGTCGCGCTTTTCAACTCTGATGAAGCAAAAGAACCTTGTAATAATTACCCCGCTCTTTGTGACTTCAAATATTCCAATATTACCCAGGTTTGCACTCATAACTCGTATGCTGTAGGGACAGGCTTAGCTGCCAATCAGCGTAAAACAATAGAACAGCAGCTGGAAGATGGTGTTAGAGCTTTTATGTTGGACCTTCAACCTAGACTGAACGATAGCACGGTGATAGAGCTATGTCACACTTATTGTGACTTATTGGATGGAGGGACTTTCTTGGACACCTTAACTGTTTTAAGACAATGGTTAGATGTTAACCCGCGTGAAGTTATCACATTGTTCTTGGAGAATTCAGGCAAATTCGATACTCCTGCGATCGCCGAGCAGTTCAATAAAGCGGACCTGCAAAAGTTTTGTTACGCGCCTCGGGAAAAGAAAAACTGGCCGAGCATTAGAGAAATGATTAGTTACAACCAACGAGTCGTGGTTTTTGTCGATAGTTTATACGGAGATGCTGTATTCTCATATATACTGCCACAATATCAATATGTCTGGGAGACTCCATTCCAAGCTTATCTACCAAAACCTGATTGGAGTTGTGCTCAAGATCGTCCAACAAATGGTTTACCTTCAACGGCTACTGAGCCAATGTATATTTTGAATCACTTTGTTATGGCCAATGCTACGGTTCATAACAGCGTAGCATTTAGCTTTCCAAGTTTTGCAAATGCCAGCAAAGTAAATAATGATATGTTACGTATGCATGCTGAAAACTGTACCAAATTGCTATCAAAACCGAACTTTATAGCAGTGGATTTTTATGATGTGGGAATAGCGTTGGATTTAGCAGCAGGGTTAAACGGACTTGCCCCAATTTCCAGCCGATCAAAGCACACATCCTCTACACTCCCTGTAACAAAAAGCAGTCCCGGTTTATTAATCGCTTCAACTTTTGCAATATTTGGTTACTTTTGTTTATAGATTTTTTTAGAATAAATGTTTGTTACTGCTGAACAAAAATCGGTTTTTTCTTTCTCAACTCCACACCCCACAGTTGTACCATGAGTTCCAACAATGACCGACGACCTTTGCTCAGAAATGGTATGGTTAAATCAACGAAAGCCGAGTAACTTTGTGATAGATTCTATCAATTCGGTAAGATCGCAACGACGACCTCTACCACAAACTCGTCGGTTCAACGCTATATGCATTGCTCTGTTTACTAGTGTATTCATTTTAGCAATCTTCTATTTTACCCAGGTTAAAGGCAAGTTATCCCCTATAGCCTAAGCTTACACTGGTTAGACTTGGAAGAAGAATTGGCTGCTACTTTGGTGGTTGATGATATTTACAGTCATCTTCACCAGCTTTATAAAATAGCACGAGAGAATGGGGATAATAGAGCCATTGGGCCTGGCTTTGATGCTTCGGCCAAGTACGTTTATAAGCAGTTGGAAAAGTATACACCTTGCAAGCTCCATCGACAGTACTTTAAAGTCCCAGTTTGGGAAGAAATAGCAACAACTCAGCTTGGCTTTCAAGCAACTCCAACTGACACTATAAATTTTATAAATGAAAGGGATTATATTTGTACTTTCTCTTAATTTATATGTCGATGATACTAAGGCGGCAGTGTTGAGATATAGTGGAAGTCCCAACATGGACCTTTCAGACGTACCAGTTCAAGCTATTGATGACAATCTCGCCTGTCATCATTCTGGATATCGCAAATTATCTGGACACGCCATATTGTTGAATTATCCGTTGGTGAATAAGAGCTGCACGATGGAATCGATCGCCTTTACAGCAGAAAAGGTAAGAATCCAAGGAGCAAAATGTTAAGGCATACCAGGCCAAAGCTGCGGCATTGTTGTTTCGTTATAGCCGCCCAGTTATTTCCTTGAGCCGTTTACCAAACCCTCGAACGATAAATCCAGATTGGCGTGAGGGAGATCAATTGGTCAAAATACCAGCGCTTATGATATCCAACACTACGGCCAACGTTGTCAATCAGGGAAAAATCTGTCTAAATGGATATGCTAAGACTGAAGTTGTTGAGACTTCTAATGTTATTTGCCTATGGGGACCAATTCATTCTAGACAACCTGGAGGTGTTAGTGGTGCTCTTAATAGAACAATCATTGTTGGTTCTCATCTTGGTAATACTTTTATTCTTGAAGAAAGATACTACTGTGTAGATTCGGTGCCCAAAGGACCAGGAATGGTGGATAATGGATCAGGATCATCTGCTACTTTGTCCATTGCTCAGTCTTTTGCCCATATTAATTTTGCTCCGAGAAATCGATTAGTTTTTGCTTGGTGGGGAGCAGAAGAAATTGGTCTTTTTGGTTCACGCTATTTTGTACGGCACCTGGATGACCCTGAGAATGGAGTTCCTGGGATTTCGAAAGATCAAGTAGTGGCTAATTTGAATTTTGACATGTTGGGATCTCCCAATTGGATTCCATATGTGCATGATGGTGAAACTGCCCCAGATAGCGTAAAGAGTGGTTCTAAGGCGATTCAACGAGTTTTTGAGTCCTGGTTTTTACGTCAGGGAATAATGCCCGAGACCTCGGACCTTTACGGAGGAAGCGACTTTCTACCATTTCTTCTTGCGGATATTCCCGCAGGTATTCTCTATTTTTATTCTTTAATGTTGGATAATTAATTATTATTGTTTAGGTGGATTGTTAACAGGTATCAATGTGAGTGACTTTTAACATTCTTTCTAAAGGTGCTGGATCTTTGAAGACGGCTCAGGATCGTCGTAAACACGGAGGACTAGCTAATACGCCTTTTGACCCATGCTATCACTTGTCCTGTGATACGCCAGACAATGTTAGTTTGGAAGCATTGGATAAGGTACTACCGAGATGGTGGCAATTAACAGCGTGGTAGATGTCTCATGCAGCGATGCACGGTATAGTATACCTATCGGAGCATAAAAATCTCCTTCGTTTATTACAACCTGAAGAATAATAAACTTTTTCTTCTTTTTTACAGTTCTCTTAAATTCTTGTGTAATGGACTACGACATTGTTCCATTGGTGAGCATTTTCTTGAAAAGGAGTTAAACGAGTGTTAGGTCATTGCAGCACATCCTTGCGACGTTTATTCATTAGCTGCTACTCGTTGTTTGCGTTGGTTATTTACGGGAGGTGCTGATGGAATAATAAGAAAATGGGATTTCTTTGCTTCGGTAAATGGCAAGATTCCGTTAACGCAAAGTCAACGTCAAGGCTTGGTTGATACGGTCACCAAGGTAGTCACTACCGCCTTTGACAAAAATAAAACAACTAGTCGGGAGTTTTGTTATCGGAATGGCGACATGAAGCCAAGAATACACAAGAAGGACAACCAAGTCCAGTATATAGTTTGGATGTTCATTCTGCTGCATTATGGGCCTTGGCAGGATTAGAAGTAAGCAGAGTTTGGTCGGTGGATAAGATAAATAGGATGGAGGAATTAATCTTTATACCGTTAGGCATGATGAAGGAAGGTGTCATCATACGCTTAACGCTCATCGTGGCCCTGTATCGGTAATAGCCATTAGTGGTAGTGAATTTTCCTGCTTTTCTGGCGGTTGGGATGGTCAAATCATCGTAAGTTTGTCTTTGTAAGGGGGGTTTGATTAGAGAGGGAAAGGAATGGGATTTAAACACCGGCGTTAAGGTTAATAATATCACCACTGGAACAAGTACCTCACAAATCACCCAACTTTCCTTTGCAAAATTCCCGGAGAGTGATCATTTATTGGTGGCTCGAATTGATGGCTGTGTGACAATTCAAGATGTACGAACAGGACAGGTAGTCAAGAATTTCGAATTACCCGATAAATGTCCTCCATGGTGTGTAGCGGTAATAATCTCAATAATGTGAATGGCAAGAAGATGATAAATGGGGTAGAGTTGTTGGAATAATGATTCAAGCCAAGTAATAATCGGACGAAGAAATTCCACAGGTTTTTTTTAATTCACCCTTTAATTCTTGACATAATTGCTAAAGTGGTGGTGGTGGCGGCTTGATAGTGGAAATTTGGGATGTTGGAAAGGCAGAACTTTTAAAGATTCTTCGATTACCACCAGTCTCTGGTGCAGTTAGCTGTGTTCGAGTAATGCCCGATAATCAACATTTAATATGGTATATTTCTTGTGTTTGTTTGAGGCACAAAGTGTAGTGCATCGGTGGATAATATTCGTTTATGGGATTTAAGTTCACCTTCGAATTCCTACCTGCAAACAGCAGCAATGAAGGGAATGCCACCTTTTCAAATTGTACCGGGACATCATGGAGGAACTATTTCACAAACTCGTACTCTTTCTTACCCTTCCACTCTAAAATGTGTTAGTGTTGGATCAAAGTTCAAGATTTTTAATAACTGCCTCTGGAACTCGGGGCTGGGATGGTACAAGCAACAAACAGTGTATCTTTTATGAAATTAAAACTCAGGGAGAATTATCTTTTACTGGTTGAAAATCCGTATGTAATACTACTACTTTTTCCTGACTTTAATGCCATTACTTTGTAAATTTGCCCCATTTCTCCGGTTATTCGTTGGAATCCACTGATCAAAGTAGCATGTCGACTAGAATGCGTGGCTTTTAGCAGTATCCCTAGCCTGGCCTCAATTCCCAGATCAAGTAAAAATTCACGTTGCGAGACTGGCCCAAGCACTTGAACTTTTCCGTGCATTGTCAGTACCCCCTCCTTCATGAAAAGAGAGACTAACCAGCAGAAGGCACTCCAGAGCTTACATAACCAAAATCCACATCAACACTAAGGTCACATTCTCCAGGCATTGAAAGGACGTCCTCTACTCGTTGATGCGCCTTGAAAGCCTTTATTTTTTTGCCGCTTTTTAGCAAAGTATAAAGAGGAGGAATTACTCTTAACGTATCACGATTCTGAGGTTTATCAAAGCCATAATCAATGACAAGTGCACATCCTCCCAGGGGATTCGAAGAGATATCCTGAGCAACCTGGCTGACTGAATCGTAAGCTTCGGGCGATCTTTCCAGGATATTGAGATGGTCCAACAGGGCTGGATTATGAAGGTTGACCAAGAAGGAAGAAGGGGTGATTCCTTGGGCCAGGACTTTAATCAGCTTATTCTCTTTATAATCCCAATCAATTAGGACTTCTCGCCAATTCCTTTGATCATTTCTCTATCATTTTTTTCTCCATTATACCAAGTGAATTATTAGGGAATAACCAACCATAAATTGATGACAAGGTAATGCATCAAGGAATTCATGCATAATGTGAAATTCCCAAGCTTGCCCTCTTTCCTGCCCCGTTAGTGGATCAGGAAAAAAAACGTGGTACTTGATATTCTCGTTTATCGCGATGACTTTTGAACCAAGAAATGCAGGTTTGTTCAAGTTGGCTTGGGGGTAAACATTGTTGTAACATTTCCCCTTGGACCTCCTTCAACGTATCACTTGCTTCCACCAAGTCTATGGCACCAAGTTCGAATTGAGGAAATTGTTGAAGCCTGTCCGCTCTCATCAAAAACACACCAATAAGACAAAATCTCAAAAAAAACGCACACAGTCAATAAATCTCTTAATAAAGTTGCTCTTCCTGGCCCATATTCAGTTATCCTGACTGGTTTGGGAGAACCAGCAGCCTTCCACTCAGCCAAGACCCAAATTCCCAACATCTATTATTCAAACAATAGGATGAGAAGAGTTATAATAAAGAGACTTCTCCAAATAACTGGGATATATCCGGAGAAGTTATGAAATCTCCCTGAATTCCAAACACTTTTTTGCGGTTGTAATATCCATGCTGTGGATGTAACAAAGCTTGCCGCATGTACTGAGCCACAGTTATAGGACCAGAAAGCTACTTATGACCAGGTAATAAGAGAAGAAGATGGATGTTGATGATTACTTTAATTGTCTGAAAAAGTTGTCTTGCCAATGGTGTAGCCATCTTGTAAAAAGGGAAATTTTACAACCAAATAAAAATGTATCGGGGAATATTTACACAAATGACGGCCCCAAACAAGCACCAGGAGGAAGTCATATGCCATCCAAAATTATTCGTACATTAGGGAATGCCGGTCCAACAATCTTTTCCAAATCCATTTGACTTACATGATGATAATCTGGTGCTTTAACCTGTTCCAAGTAAGGCAGCTGTCCCAACCACTGCAGCATCTCCTCCGCGTTGTAAAAGCGCAAACTGGCTGCTTCCACACTTACCAGTTGTTTCCACCAATTTGCCAATACCATTAGAGCACCCGGTAGTAGTACTACTGGCCCCACATGAAGATGAGTCAGCTTGGGAGCAAAACAGTCATGAGAAGCAGTTAGAGAGAGTAAACGACCAGAATCCACTTCAATAATCTTGACTCTGTTGGCGTACAATTGGATGCGTCTGAGGTTGGGATAAAACGTGAGCAGGTGGTAAATGCTACGAGCACTAAATCTTTCCGCCCCAAAAGAAGTAAAGGAAAGAAACGACTTTTGCGGAAGTGACTCGGTGAAAGATTCTCCCAAATCGCAATACTTGAGCTCTAAATGTGCCAAATTCGGACAACTTTTGATAAACAGGTCAAAAACGCCTTCATCTACAATTACCCGCTCCAATACCAAACGCTGCAAATTCTGCAATCCTTGCATCTCGGTAGTTAGAGAATCCACCGTGCTTAGTAAGGAGAAACATGCTTCTTGTTCCTCCTTTCGGTGGCCCATAAATCCCAATTCTAGCGAATTGACCAAATGCATAGCTGGAAGTAATGCCTGCATTATCTTGACATTCCAGTTGACTCGATTCAGCGTAATTGCACGTAAATGTTTCATCTTGGCGACAATTAAAGCACTTTCCAAATCGAAATGTTTTCTCAATTCTCCTCCTCCTCCTACGCTACTGATGAGATGAATGCCGCGCAGGTTTGGGAGACAATGAAAGACCCTTCTGGTAAAACTAGACAGAGATCGTCTTCTGGGCGAATAACCGGCATAAAAAGAGCCACCAGTTCCACTACTGGCCAGGCCCAAAGTGTTTCCTCCACCTCCTCCAACTCCAGCAATGACACCAGCACCCAAGTTCGGACTAAGAGTAGGGCTTCCTGGAGTACTGGTAACTTGGATCGTGTCCATTAGTGTAAGATACCGTAATTTTCCTAGCTGAGAGAGGGCCGAAGTCATGGTATCCAAGACATTTTCATGAATAGTCAGGGTTAAAGACATCAAGTTTGGTGTATGCAGTTGCAGCATGGATAAAGCGCGCATAGAATGCGAATAAAGAGTCAGCATGCGGAATGATCTGATCAGCCTTCCATACTTGTGCAATAAAAACATCTCGCTGGAGGGATTGGAGAGGTGGATGTGATCGCGATAGAGCTGGAACAATGCCGCTCGATACCAACGCTTACAAACAAGGAGACAATTAAACAGATCCGAAGGGAGGCCTCTCAAGGAATAAAACACCAAACTCAGCGCAGCATCTGGCAACTTTTCCGACACTGCTGCTGTCTTTTGAAGCGCTGCAGGGAGAACGGGGCTTTTATGATTGTTTTTCATCAGTGGACTCTTGCAACAAGAGAGTTGCCTTCTCGTCACGTGGACATGGAAAATAATAATTAAATATTGAACAAGAAATAATAATATCCAAGTAGGGAATGGTCACGCGTGGGAACATTATTATCAATATAAACCAAAGGTCGAACAAGTGGTGACGTAGACTGTATGCTTTAAAACCTCACACCTCGCAACAATCTCTCACTTCACACCACTTTCATTTTCTTCCTTTTTACTCTGTGAGTCATTTTTTCTCTCCTTCACTTCTCAACCAACTCATCATAACATGAATTCGTACATTGCATGTACCTTTGCACTTATCGCTGCTCTCGCTTATGTTTCTGCTGATGCCGTAACCACCAGTGAAGCCGCTGCCGCCTGTACCAGCGGATTCAAAGTAAAGACTTATACCAATGGAGTATATGCGCTCCGAGGAAATACTCTTATCACTACTGCTGGTGATAACGGTGACGTGAAGGTCGTAAACGAAGGCGGAAAGTTTTATCTCAAGCTTGGAAACAAGTATTTCTGCGACACTACTGAGCCCATACATGGCGGTTTCAAGGTTAATGCTTGTGATAAAAAAGAGGACTCTTGCGAAATACAAGTCCGTCGTTGCGATAAAGTTGGCGATAGGCTAACCATTGAAGTACCCCCAGCCAATTGCGCCACGTTCTACTTCCCCAAGACCAAGCACTATCTAAGCGCTGGTGTTCCCGACAACCTTAATCAAGCCGTTCAATCTCAAGATTGGTGCCGAACATGGGAATATGCCTCCCTCACCTGTCCTGCACCCACTCCTTCCTATGGCGGAGGTGGTGGCTACGGCCCTCCAGGTGGTCACGGTGGACAAGGCGGTTACGGTGGTGGTAGCTCAGGAGGTGGCCAGGGCGGATATGGACCCAAATCTCCTCCAGGTGGTCATGGTGGACAAGGCGGTTACGGAGGCGGTTCAGCTGGTGGCCAAGGCGGTTATGGACCTAAAACTCCTCCAGGCGGTGCCGGAGCTGGTGGCTACGGGCCTCCAGGTGGTCATGGTGGACAAGGCGGTTACGGTGGTGGTAGTAGCTCAGGAGGTAGCCAAGGCGGTGCCGGAGCTGGTGGCTACGGACCTCCAGGTGGACAAGGCGGCTCAACTGGTGGCCATGGAGGTGGTTACGGTGGTGGTAGCTCAGGAGGTGGCCAAGGCGGTTATGGACCTAAAACTCCTCCAGGCGGTGCCGGAGCTGGTGGCTACGGTGGCGGCCAGGGCGGCTACGGAGGAAAAGCCCCAGTCAAGGCAGGATATTAAACCCCTCTATAGCATCCAAAACAGAGCAGTGCATAAGGAGTTGTTGAGAAGAGAGAAAAGCATTTTAGCATTTTTTTGACCCCCAAAAAACATAACTGGGAATAAAACCAGGACTTTTGAGAAAAAGGAAAAACTACGCCTTCAATTTGTGAACATCTTTTGTGTTGTGTAAATCACCACCACCACCATCTGCTGCTGCTGCTAACAAACATGAAGTGAACATCGAGATGGGTTATTTATTCGAAGTGGAGGAGGGCGAGCGAAGTGCCCTTGCTTCTTGTTCTTCCTTTTGGACCTTGGCTTTCCCTGTTTCTCCAAGTTAACGCCACACAACCAGAGAGAGAGAGCGTACAATCCAACTTTTCGGTTATAGAGACATCTCGTTCAGCAAAGGCTCGTCTTCTCGCATTGATGTCTTTTTTGGCAAAGTAATAAGCTCCCCCTGCTGCTGCTACCAACACCAGCCTTTTCCAAAACTAACTATCAACTAATGGGAATTTACTACTACCAGCCGTATAAAACAGAGCTTGGTTGATTCATTGTTCCACGTGACCATTTTATTAAACAAAAGAGTTAAAAAACTTGTCCATTAACCGTCCCTTCCAATCGATCAAACCTTCGTCTCCACCATCTCCTCCAGGTATTTCGGTGACGTGAGTTGTTGTAGTTGGCCTTGACTGCCGTGGTCGAGGGATTGCGCGCAAACAAATCGCCACTCCCCTCAACAAAAAACAAGCGATAAGTACTAACGCATATTTTGATTTCTAGCCCATTCTCTGCTATGGCATCTACCGGGAGTTCCTCTGGCAGATATGATGGGAGATTTCTACCCAATAAGAAAATATCGTCAAAAAAAACCAAACCTTTTCAAAAATGGTGGGGCAAAAAGTCGAATGGCGCGTGATTCAGTCGGTCCCAATTGGACAAAGTTTTCAATATATCGCGCCCATCTTTCTTCTTGTGAGACTAAATCTTCTTCATCTACGTTTTCTTCTTCACCTCGAGTTAGTAATTGGAAGCGTAACGATTGATCCTCAGGAATCTACAACAATTAGTATTCACCTCAATGTATATAAATGATTGTTACATAAACAACATGGTATAATCGATCTTCAGCTCCTACTATTCCTTCAGCACTTACTCGATAAGCAATCCTTTTACGTACGCCTTGGCTAACTGCTGCAGACATTTCCTCAAATAGCCTAGTTAGATCCGTACATACATCATCTGCTGAGACTGCATGGATCTGCTTGGCAAGAGCTTGGGCTAGTTTGTCCAGGGTAAAGGTGACATATGCATCAGTGCCCAGTAAACATCGCATGCATTCTTCAAAGGTATTGGCATCTACGGCCTCTTCCTGATCAAAGAACCGATCCAACAGGCTAAAAAACACGGCATGTAAATCTCCATGCTCCAAGTCATAATCTGCTAAAACTTGAGGACGGTTACGCAGTGCCAGGTCAACAGCTACGGGGTTGGGCTGTCTCAAGGCACTATCAACACTGGCTCTTGAAACAGCTTTTCTTATTGTTAATAATCGCGAATATAAAATCTGTGCATTGTTACTGGATTAACCCCCTCCCATACAAATAAAGGAAATACCTGATATAGACGAAATAATACATACAAAGCACCATTAACAAATAATCCACCTCTTTTTAATACCAATGCAGGTTCCAACGCCTGCAGTTCCCCTGTGGATCCAAAGAACCGATGTAAAAAGCCATCCACATAGCCCAGAACTGCACGCATATCTGTCGATTGCTGACGATGACACCAACTTGCCAAGACTCGACGTAGATCTAAATGTACAGCGGGGTCAGGAAGCATGTAAGATAAATGATGCTCTGCTGGACGTTCACGCTGTAAAGCTTCAATTTCTGTAATTAATGCACGCGGATTCAGCATGCGCTTATCGTTGGATTTGAACGTAAGTCCTCTACGATCCAGCGCCTTGTAATAATTACGATACTCCAACTCTCGCCAAAGTCGGTTGTGTTCACGCTGTGCTCGTCGCCATTCTTCATCTTTGAGTCGCAATCGATGGATCACCACTGGAATGGACGTTGAAGGACTTTGCTCTAATTGCTCCAAAACTTGATCTGCCATATCGCCATAAACTTTCCGAATAATACGTCGACAGGCAGGGTGAGTGAGTGCAGTTGGTCTTTTTAACGCCAATTCCAACAAGGCAATAGTGTCAAGGTTTGCTTGAATGGTCATGTCATACTCATAACGTTCTTCCTCGCAACGATACATTTGCTCTTCATAAACATTTTTACGATGAGCTAAAAAGCCAGATGTTTCAGACTCCCAGGTAGGATGGGATACCCAACGATCATTCAACACTTCTCTGCATAAGTTGTCACGACCGCTGCAACGTTTGTTTTGTTCAGCTGGGGGTAATAATCGATAGCTTGGCCCATATTTCTTACACTTTTCCAGGTCTACTCGGTCTCGAGAATCGTTGGCCGTGGGCTGCAACTTCACAACGACTGGTTCATCAGCATGGACAAATCTTCGAAACCAGTCAAAAAGTTCCTTATTACTTCCTAAAAACACATCGACTCGCTCTACCAATTGTTTGCGACTAAGGATCTCTTGACTGAATAGGTTCAGTATTTTCAAGAACTCATTGTATGTCTGTTTATTACCAATGTGTCGCTTGGCTTGTTCAAAAAATGCCAATTCTTCGGGTGTAGCGGGTGGTAGAACCTCCGTGGCTACTGGTGTTACATTGAGTGATGCTGGCATAGTGGCAGCGAGTGTAGGAGACATCGCAGCTACTCTTCCTCTCTTGGCTTGTTGAACCTATGGAGGGGAGAGGGGAATGAGCTATTGCAAGAAAAGGGGGAAAAACCCACTTTTAACGAATCCTGACTGGTTCTCTTTCTTCTACCAGCAATTGCTGCATTGGATGGAGATTTGTTACCATCTGTTTCAACAAGTAGTTAGCTAAAGGAGAGGGACAATATTTACCTCCACTTGCTACTGAGGCGGGATCAGGAAGAAATTGTTTAAACTCGGCCAATAATTCCTCGGCATTTCGAAAAAGCACTTGAACCTCGGCATAAACCTCCTGTAACGGCTTACTGTCCTTTTGGTATTGTTGCAAAATCTCCAAGAATTCTTTATAAACATGCGGCTCAGCATGATACCGTGCCTTGATCTTATTGACAAAGCTTATGGCATGTTGAAATTCTGTAGTGGGTTCTTGGCCATTTGAGGATGAAAGTGCTGTCGCTGTCAAAGGATTTACCGCTGGTGGTGGAGGTGGAGGTTGCGGTGGTGGCGCTGATGCTTGAGGTGGACGGTAAGTCTGAGGCTTTGGTCTAACAGTCGTGCTTGCTTCTAGAGTCGGTAAAAAACTCCTAGAAGGCTCTGCTGCTGCAGCTGCTGCGGCTACTGAAGACATCCCAGAAGAAGTGTACTGCGTATTCGTAGGGACAGCAAAAGCGGGTGGCACTGGAGGGGGCGGAGGGGGAGGAGGAGGAGGAGGAAGGGATGGGGCAGAAAACTCCAACAGTGCATTTGAAGTAACACCATTAGGACTAATCACCCGAATAACGCCAGTGAGAGAATCACATTCTATACGAAAACCAGGAGGAAGGAAAGCGTTGAAGCCTTGAATTAATCGTGGATGACCTTCAAAGAGCGCAGAAACTCGTTCTATTACTCCCGGCGTATCTATCCTGGCAAAGTATCAAGAGATTAACACTTGTCCCTTTAAATACACTTTGAAGAACACAAACACACACAGCAAGAGAGAGAGAGGGAACAGACAGACAGACAGACAGGGAGCAAAGAAGGGAGAAATCTTACGTTTGAGTCTTGAAATCCTTCATCACGTCCAGAAAGCGGTTATAAACATCTGGCTGATCTTGAAACTGTCTTTTTACATCATCCAAATAAACCAAGGCGTCTTGAACATTTAAAGGTTTACTGTTATTCTGTTGACTAGTGTTATAACTTTCACCCATGGCCACAGTCGCTGCTGCTGCTGCTGCGGTGGCTGAAGCAGTGGGTGTAAGAACTCCGGATTCTTCAGCTTGAGTAGTAGTGGTGGGGGTTTCAATAGTTGGGGTGGGTTCTTCGTTCAAGATTGGATCTTTGACCAGAGTAGTGGTTGGAGCAGCAGATTGTTCATTTTCCACAATGTACTGGAGTGACGATGCAGTCGGCTCTGATACTGGCACAGAGGACTCTTCTGGTTGAACTTTCAACTCATCTTTCAACCCATCTTTCAACTCATCTTCCAACTCATCTTTCAACTCACCTACCAACCCATCTTTCAACTCACCTACCAACTCATTTTCCAACTCATCTTTCAACCCATCTCCCAACCGATCTTCCAACCGATCTTGTTCAACAATCTCCATCAAGTCCGTTGCGGCCAAAGTAGGCTTATCTTCCATGGGAATAACCTCTTCCATTGTTTCAACTCTTTCTGCAGCAGGTACAGTAGTTACTGCTATTTCTGAAGGTGGGGGATCTGACATATTAGCGACTTGGGTTGGTGGTGGAGTTGGTGACGGCATTATGTTTTCACCCTTCTTTCCTTAAACCACCTCGGTGATAAAAAAAAGCAAGAAGGTTTTTCTTTGATGCATTTTATTTTTTAATTTTTTTTTCTATTCACCCTAATGTTTCGTCATACACCCAGACAAATCAGGTTATCTAACCGGGACTTTGACCGATTCGACCAGCTAAGATTATCAATACAGCAGCAGCAGCAGCAGGAAGAACATGGGGAGAAAGAAGAAGAGTATGAAAAAAAGAAAACAGACAAGGTTAAACAAGAACGAGCAAGAAAAAAGGCCAAACAAGCCAAGTCTATTGATGAAAGGTTGGGCCTAGAATGAAAACGTTAGTCGTTGTTTATAAAACACATGCATGCACGCATGCACACCCAGAAAGCACAATTTAAAGGCAAATCAGAAATAAAGAAGAAATTCAACAAGATGTTTCAGACTGTTGAGCTTGACATGAAAGGTATTTTCATCACTTTAACCCCACATACTTGCAAAGATGCAAAGGACTCACCTTGTTAATCTTTAAACAGAACCACAAAAAAAAGAAAAGAGAAAGAGTTGAGCACGTGAGCAATATTTATCACTGTTTTACTGAGAAAAACCCAACTCCTAATCGAGCATCGAAATTAGCAACTTGCAATTCCTGGAAATCTTTCTCAGTAAATAAATCTTCAACGGGAATTTGTTCCATAAGCTTAGTCTTGTAAAGTTGCTCAAAGTTTCGTTGTTTGTTGCACAATCTACCAATGACCAGTCAGCTGATAAAGGAAACTTACTGTAGACACCGTCGTACATCGCCCAAACCACTAAGTAGCATAAATATCGTGCCTCTTGGAAGTGACTCATAAATTTCTGTTAGATATTCATTTACTTTTTCAGCTGCAGCGGCTAAATCATCTGATTCTGCCGCTGTTGTTTCCGCAGTCGTTGTCGTATCTGTTGCAGTAGTTTCAATTGCAGTTGTTGCTGTCGTTGGTAAAATGGAAGAATCTTCCAGAATTTGGGCTGATTCCGTAGCCTTATCTCTCGCCACGTCCAAAGACTTGAACCTTCCCCATATAAAGTTGTGTTCTTTCATTATGCATTCCTTGACACCTTGAGCAACGGCTTCATCCGTTTCGCATGCTATGAGATGTGCTGCTGGATCTCCCATCATGGATACCGGTCCACCGTAATCCACCATGGCGCAACTGACCGAGGATCGATTTAACCGCTTGAATATACTCTCACCACTTTTACTATGCCAGCCAAACTCCTTGCCTATTTTCATGCTAAATATAGTAAAATTGGTTCAGTTACCTTTTGCTAGTTTCAGCTTGAGCAAATCAATGCAAGCTCTGGCATCTTCTACGCTGTCGTGTCCTTGTTTATCTTTGAGCAGCTGAATATCCTTGTTTAACCATTTAAGCGCCAGCCATTTGAGCCCGGGACGAGCAGGAGGACCTCGAGTATGATGGAACAACAAGGAAGTATCAATTACTGTAGCATGAGCAAACTTTTCCCCACCCATTAATTTGGCTCAATTGGAGAGAGAGAGAGAGGCACCTTTAAAGCAGTCAAATCCGAATTCAAGGAATGGCCCAACAACGGGGTATTCTGATCAATCAGCTTCAAAAGTCGCTCTTGGATGTCTTTCAGCTTAGTTTGTACCGGTTCCATCATAATCGCTGTAATCCCGCTAAATTCGGTGACATAGTCTATGATGGGAAGGTCTGGTTTGACCAATTCGTCCATTACCACGGTATTGTCATTACTAACGACAGAAACACGGGTCAACTCATAACCTGCTTCAGTCACACACTACGGTCCTTGATCACTAATTGTAGCGGAGAAAAAGCTTACCATTTCACAATCAATGGCGTAATAAAGAGCAGTAGGAAAGGAATTTTCTTCACTTCTTTCCTTGGATTCTACCCAACCCTCGGGGAGTGGATCAGCACGATATTTGCTGGGAAGGGTATATTCCGCCTCCAACATTTCTTCTGTGCTTAGAATACAGTCTTCCAGGGTAATTGGCGTTAACGGGCCCACGTCCTTTTTCTTCTTCCTTCGATCCTTTGTATTCGAGCTAAAGGGAACTTCCAAGAATTCTTTTGCTGGGGAAAATACCCTTCGACGATCACCCGGTCCCTCGATTGGTACAGCATGCTTGAAAGTCTGAGAAAGAAAGGAAGAGAGCTTGGTCACATCTGGCGATTGTGATAAGCGAATGTATTCATCAATATTAATCGGCATTACGGAACGAGATTTCGTAACCATGTTTATGTTTATAGGGCATTGGAGAAAAGCAGTAGAGTCCAAGCCAGGAACCAGTATTACTACGGCTTTAGTGGCCATATTCCAATGTTTAACCAACATCCATTTCGGATTTGCACCATCGCTCAAGCACCACAAGACCAAATCTCGAACACTCTACCCATTCTTTTAACCTTTTCCTCCCTCAAATCAAGGAGAGCACCTCTATTGACACTAGGCCCCGAGAAAAGGTCTCTAGGTTTAGGTGTAAACTGGGGATCTTGTTTTCACCATCTTGAGCTACCAGTTGATTTGCCTTGGCCAAGATTTTTGCCACTTCAGCATCGAAACCGCCCATTTTCGCTTCACTGATAATTCCAGCAGCAATAACTGATGAGACTTCTCCTTCTTCCAAGTCTTCTTCCGCCTCCTCTTCTTGATCCAAAGCTGGCTCGATGGAGTTTTCAGCTTCGTTATTGGAATCATCATTGGGTTCAAGTTTAGCCTTCTTGGCAGCTTTTTTCAACTCTTTTTTTAAGCGCTTTTTGGATTTTTTTCCAGCAACATCATTTCTATTATCTCCTCCTCTACCACCGCTTTCTCCTGCAGTTTTGATAATTTTGCCCATCGCGGTCACGTGAACAACAATTACATTGTGGGCTGATTGATTGATGCTTTTGATTGTATCATTTTTTGGGGGGGGATATAATAATTTGCACACTGGACATGTTGAGAATAAATACAAAACACTCTCTCACTAACCATTAATTACTACACTTGATCACACATTAAGCCATACTTGCACAGAATGAAGTCTAATCTTGCCATTTTGGTTGGTTGCATGACAGCAGTAGCAATTTGTAAAGCTGCTCCAACTGCGACAGAAGAAGGTTCAGTCAAGGCCGACTGGTATCCCGGTTATGGTCCTGGCTTTGGTCCATACGGTGGTCGTCCATGGGGATTCCACCATCGATGGGGATGGGGTGGCCCATGGGGTCGTCGATGGGGTTATGGCCGTCGTTGGGGCGGTTATTGGTAATAATTGCTTGGGACTCAAAGTTGTGTGAGTGGGTGAAAATAAATCCCTTTCTCATCACCTGACCTTGACCTGAGTCAATAGTGTAATTATGAGCGTTGCCACAGCTAGCCAAACTCACCTTCCTAATGTGATCAAGAGATTTTACAAGGCTGTAGAAGAAGGCCAATATTACGAAGCTCATCAACAATGTAAAACCATCAGTAAAAGGTTATTCCATCTGTTCGGCTAAGTATAACTTGACGACAAGATTGCAAGGTCAACGAAAAAACAAGGAAGCCGCCGAGTATTTAAGAGCTGGGGCTGAAAGATTACTGGAAAAACAACAATACGAAAGTGGCGTTGATTTAGGCCTGGATTTGACCAGCCTTTACAGCAAATCATTTGCTTATTCGGCCGAACTTTTAGGAAACATGGCCAAATTACTAAGTCTTATGCCTAAAGAATCGGCTAATCGAAGGAAAGCCTTTATATCTGCTGTGTTAAAGTAATCAGCTACTTTTGTTTAATGACTGATCTGGCCATAGTTGGAGTAACAAATTTGTTCAAGGTGGTTCACCTCAGTTTCACCATTTAGCAGGTGTATTGTACTTTAAAGGTATTTCACTAATGCAACCATAGTAAATTAATGTGCAATAATTAGAGGAGGATTTTAAAGATGCAGAGGCCCATTTTTCCAAAGGAACCCTGGAAAGTGCTAAAACTTGGGCTGCTTTATTGTTCACCCATTGGCATGCTGGTGGAAATAGCAATGATCATGCCACCACCGTGGGAGATCGAGAAGGTTTAATCCTCCTACCAGCGCTGATTTGTTATTTATCTGAGCGGAAAATTAATCACGCCAAAGCTTTGTTTAAAGAATTCAGTTCCATGCTAAAAACCAGACAAATTGCCAATGTTCCCTATGGTGATGATAACGATAAGCAAATGGTCGTATTTCAGGATCCTTTGATGAACTTTGCTCAGTTGTTGTTGGAGATTGTTCAACGTGACGCGCGTGATATCTTTATCCTGACCAGAGATCATTATAAACGTTATTGGAGTCCTTATGCAGATTTGGCCAAGGTTTTTGCAGTCAATTTGGTGCTGCTGCTAATAAGTGAATTATGGAGTAGGGATTAGAAAGATTAGGTGCAACTTATTTCAATATTCGGCCAGTAGGTGCTGGTGGAGGTCCGAATTTCATGCAAGAAATCATGCAATCAATGTTTAATATTCCAAATTTTTCTGCTCCTCCTTTAACGCCTGCTGCTGCCCCACAATCTCCACCAGCTCCTCCCAGATCTTCAAGTTTGGACCTGGATTAGTCATGTTTTGGTGAGTTTTCTGTGGAAGAAGATGATGACAAGGTGGGGATTTCGAAACTCATTGCTTCATCTACCCATTTAGTGTTGTTGTCGTCGTTGTTTTTGTTGTTGTTGTTGTTGTTGCTGCTGCTGCTGTGGTGGTGTTCTACTTGGTTCAACAATATATCTGCTTCCTCCAACCAACAATTACTAGATTTCTTTACTGGTGACGAAAGTGTTTGCGCTAATTCTTGTAATTTCTTGGCAATGGTGTGTTTGCCCTGTGAATTCTGAGTTAATTGACTGGCACCACCAAGTATTTTCAACAATTCCTCACAGCTCAACACGTCATCTATACTTGCTCCATCAGAAGTAGCCTCAACGCTCAACTTACCTTTAACATAAGTTTCAATGATTTCTCGCCACATGGAATTATTAGATGCCAAGAATTTGGTGTTTCCCACCAAGATCAAGTGTCTAAACCCAGGTACATTAAATTTAGGAATGAGAGGAAGGAGGGGAAGGAAATACCGCTTGGCTCGACTAATAGCAACATTGATTCGACGCTGATTATTTAGAAATCCTACTTGTTTGGTCCGAACGCATGATAGGATAATCACTTCTCTCTCGGCACCTTGGAATGCATCCACCGTGCTTAACTTGATGGGACGCCAAACTTGTTCATCCAAATCTTGATGGCTTTGTAAGGCAGTTTCTATCCTCTCCACCTGGGCCTTATCTAACCCTTTATTCGATCAACTTCAAACATTCCTTACTTACATAATGAAATAATTCCTACATCGTTGGTGGTTATTCCAATCTCCAATAATCGTTTCAAAATATGCGCTACTACTGAAGCTTCCAAGGAGTTGTAAAAAGATTTGGTCCGAGCTTGTTGAAATTCCTACACCATTCATTCCCATTATTTCCAAGCTTGTACTATTTTACCTTTCCAGTGTCAACTTGTACAAAACATACGGCTGGAAGTCCAGGATAAACCGAAATTCTGTCCAACTCGCCAACACCATCGATTAAACTCCTTTCATAATAAAGCTCATTGCAAATTCTTGATATTCTGGGATGACACTAGAAGATTTTGGTTGAGAAAATGGGGGACAAAAAGATACTCGATACTGAGTTCGAAGCTTGGTTAAATTATACCCCAGCTATTTCCATAGCACAGCATTAAAATAAGATAAAGTGAGACAACCTCCATGGAACGGTCAAACAAGGTACGATCCAAACCTTTTCCTTCAACCAGTTTTTCTGAAAAGGTTTCCAAAGTTGGTGGAAGCTAACCCGACAACATCAAAATTAAGAACAACCATGAGTCAAACCTGTAAGGGATCTCCCACCAGCATGATTCGACTACATTGGAATTTCAAACAGGGCAACAATGACATGGGCTCAGTAATCTGACTTGCTTCATCCATAATCAATATAGGAAAATATTGACCATTAAAGATGTCAAATGTGGATGCCAAACAAGTTGTAGCTATCATAATTTAAGTGGTTAAAGCAAGGGAATGTACCAACAATTTTAGCCTTTGATAACCTTTCATTGCTTTTTTCCTGTTTCAAGCGTTGAATACTTTTATCAAGATTCAAAAGTTCTTGGTTGGAAAGACTTTTTTCTTTTCGCATTGATTCAAGCTCCTCCAGATCTAAAATCAGGCATCAAATCGAATTGGTGATGCAGCTATTACCTGATTCGGTTTTACTCTGAACAGCAAATGGAAGAATGTTTTTATCAATCCGCTTTAAACTTCCAACTCTGACAAAATCTTGAAATCCAAGCATTAGCAAGTTCTAAATGTCAAGTATTTGATGGATAGTAAAAGGTTTACATTAAGGATTGAATCAACAGCAACGTTCTAAACCGGTTTTTTTTAATTAATGGAGAAAGTGGTTACGGTCATTGAAGCAACCAAAACTCGACAAGAACCACCATATTTTGTGGCATACCTAGTTTCCAAGACTTGACTTACAAACATTAGAATCACTGCCACTAGGAAACTGATTCTTAAGCCCTAATTTAAATCCTAGGAATCATACCTCTTTCCTGCTCCAAAAACACCTAATGAAGTAGTGTTACAATCTTGACCTAACAAAAAAGCATACCATGAACAAGTTGAATGGAACAATCTTCATTTCCTTCAATAAATCCTTTCGAAAATGTTATTAATACTCTGAGGCGTCTCGATCAGCTCTTAGTACGAGAAATGCAACAAACCTAGCCTGATCTTGATTCAACTTGAACTTTTTTGCATATTCCATCGCTTCATTCTCCAAACCACCTTCTTGCCATTCTTGCAAAGGGATTTTTAACGGATATTCAGTGCTATTTGGATCCATATTCCCTTCCATTGTTCCACTGGGAGGAGAGTTTTGCCCAAGTAAGGCAGGTAAAAGTGGGGAAGTATCAAGCCATGTATGTAAATTATCTACCTCCTCTGGTTACAAATAACACTGATTACGGAAAAGTACCAATCATTAAGAATTCACTTGAAGCATTATAACCTCTAATACCTACGACTTGACTAACCTTTTCTGGTAAAGTCAGCATGGCACTAGCTGTTAGATGATCTCGGATTGATAATGCTTGAACCTATGTGGAATGAGAAAGGTTGGTAGGACATCAACTTACTTCTAGCACTCCTGAAGATGGACCAAAAAAAGTGCTTCTAGCCAGAAATGTTTCATTCTCGCTAAAACGTCCGCCTCTAGAAATAATCCAAATGTCATCTATTTCTCAGCTGGTTCGTTTTTATCGTTATTTCCACTCTTACCTCGCATGTACCTACTCGAGAATCAGCAATAATCAAAAGGGATACATGGAATGATGTTCAACACTGGCCAGGGATAAAGAATACAACCTGGTATCTTCATTTATTAACCTATTACATATAAATGGATAATATAAATAACGGTGGTGATAAAGATACTTCAATTGAATTTGAGCATAATAAGAAATTCCTCGATCTCTCATCATCTTCTCTTTGCTCCTTTGTGTAGCCGCTGTTGATACTGCCACTTGTTCAAGACAATTATGAAATGTCATCGCCAGGTTAGTCAGTATAACCTTGGTCAAATTAGCCCTTAGAACTAGGAAGGGAGAGGAGATACCTGCAAGTGTTCATTAATTAAATAAACCATCTTTTTTCGATAAACATTGGAATTATCCTATTTTTTTTCAACCTCAGCCATATTCAACAATTAGATGAAAGAGTACAAACTTGACATTTCCTTTGCTAGTACGCGAAGAAGATTTGTTTTTATGATACACCAAATTCTGTGGAAATTTCAAGGTAAACTCTCGTTCTTCTCCTGGTTCTGACATTGACGGTGGTTTAAAAGAAGCCGCCACCGCCGCCATTGGCACCACAGTAAATCGCTTATCATTAACCTGTTCGACTGGTCGATCTTCATTGTTTAGCCTAACGCTTTGAGGATTGTTGACGCATATATCCTTTAAAGGGACGTTTTCCTTCATCATGATCGATAAACGAGGTCTTTTTATCCTACCAAGCCAAAGATCAACCACCATCAGTCATGGGCTACGTTGGTATTGGAAGAGGGGGAGTTGGATCGACGGAATCTTGAACCAACTGAATGAAATGTTTATCCATTTCCAATTCTTCAACATTTTTCAAGTCCAAGCCCTTGAAAAATTTGCTATCACCAACCATTAATACCATTTACTAAATAACCTGTCTAAGCGACTTCCTCCTTCATCGAACAAGATAATCTGCGCCACTTTCTTGAGCACTTGGATGAATAAACAAACCTTTCCACTGGTTAATTCAACCTTGATGTAGCCTGAGCAGTGGTTAGTACCCACGGAGAGGAGGAAACCTTCTTGCCAAGTCTTGGACTTTTTACGCTTCTGATTGGTATAAAGTACCGGCGTTTTTGCTTGTAAACAAGACATTTCTTCCTTTGTATGCGTAGTAGTCACGTGGTATTATTTTCTTGCCACAAAACTTCGCCCCCCTCAACTTTTTGATTGTCTGGTACATCAACAACAACAACAACAGCAACAACAACAACGATGAAAATTCCAATTGCCCTCATTGCAGCATTTTTCACTAGTCAGACCCAAGCAGGAGTTATTCCTTTTATAGAGGCAAAAGAGGAGGACTTGTCCATACGGCTAGAACAGTCACTTTTGTTATCTCGTCGGGGATTTTTCGGTGCTGCTGGCAATGCCCCGTTTTTAAAGGGAGTAGGACAAATAGCCGAGGATTCCTCTGATACCAGTTCTGTCAAAAATGCTAAATCCCAGGAGGATAGCGATGATGATAGCGAAGAAGAAGAAAAGTAGGAAGAGGGAATTAAATAAAGTTTAAACAGTAACAGGAGAACCAAGAAAGGTCAGAAAATAATAGGAAAATAAAATTGCCTAAAAAGGCAAAAAAAGATAAATAGTGGGTGCTTAAATAACAATTCATTGATCAACGCTCAACCTACGAATATTGGCATTGTTTGCCCGTTGCTGCCGAACCCAAAAGGCGACTTCACTGACATGCTCATAAAACTGTGAGTCTCCTATGAGGTCAGCAAGGCCAGAAGTTTGAAACATTTTTGTAGGTTGACCACGTCTTAATCGGACAATGTGAACACGAATTCCTCTACGATGGTATTCTTCGATAGTTTCAAATAATATTTGTGCCGCACTAAGAAAGTAAGCCCGAGCAAAGGAGAGAGAGGGGGGATTACCTAGCATCGATACTGGGCATGTTTTCTACTTCCAGGGCTACATCCCAAACAGGCGGAAGTAAGGGAACCGTGTTGGAAGGATGAGCATGAAGATCGGCAAAATACTCCAACCTGCGTAATCGATCACGCAATTGTCCGGTATTGGCAAAATATAAAGCTTGTTCTATTCGAATAATTAATAATCCTTCGTCCAAAACGGTGGCTTTATCCGAACCCAAATCTTGCAATGGCATAAATCTACCAGTTTCTTTTTCTTTGGCCTAATCTCCATATTAGAATTTGATGACAGAAAGAAGAAGGGTACAATAATAGAAATGCGAGGAATGGTGGTATGTCTAACTACTAATAAAACGCTCATTCCTACGCTAATAATGGTGCCCATTTCCACCGAGGCAGCACTCGTTATGACAAAAGTAAGCATTAATAAGCAAATATCGCCCCAAGATCGAACTTTTAATAAAAATGCCAAATCTTCCGGTGTTTCTTCTAATAATCCCAAAGCAGCAACAAAGATAAGAGCTGCTAATGTTGCCTTTGGAAGATACTCAAACAGTGGAAGTAGCCACAGAATGGTCATTAACACGACCACCGAGGTGATTAGGCCAGAAAGGGGTGACTTTGCCCCAGCACGGTCATTAACACGAGACCTAGCAATAGAACCAAAGGCAGGGAAACCACCCACACAACTGACTAAGAGATTAACACTTCCCAAGGCAACCAATTCTCTGTTGGGACTGCAGGTATAGCCATAACGTGTGGCATAATCCTTGGCGACAATGACAGATTCAACAAATCCCAGGACGGATATTAGAGCAGCAGTAACAATGATATCATGTAGCTGACGCCTGGTAAATCCACTGGCAGAGGGAATGGAAAAAGAGGGAAGCTGACCACCTCCGTCAATCTTGCCCATTACCACAATGTTATAATTATCGGACCAATTGAAGAGGTAGGACAACAAAGTGGTAATTATTACACAGATCAAGATTTCTGGCACATAAACTAGCCATCTCCATTTGTACTGAGATGACATTTTTCGCTTGAAAATCCCAGCACCCAACAAGAAGGCAGCAGAGGAAAACGCCACCTTAGCTGTAGGCCAGTGAATGTTGCCCCAATTTCGAAGGATAAAGCCAAACTTTTCAACAGCAGAGGCAGATTCTTCCAATTCCTGATTTGCCAGGGCTGATAACCCAAACATGGCAATTGATTGGCCAGAAATAATCACCACAGCAACCGCAGTAATAAATCCTCGTAAAAGCGGCCTTGATAGTAAAGAATCGAAAAACCCCAGTCTCAATAGGCCAAAGATAAAATTGAAAAAGCCCACCAAAAAGCAGAGTAACGTAGCTACAGCGACTGGCGATGGCGCAGTTAACTTGTCAAGATCGTTGTCTCCCAGCTCGTTCGATCCAAACTGGGTAGAAACAATGGCATGTCCTACCAACATGGAGATTAGAGCTTCTGGACCAACAGAAAGCTGTCTATTCCCTCTCGGTGATTAGAGCAGGGCGAGGAGAAGTAGAAAAAAAAACCTGGAAGTTCCCATGGCCACATATACCAAAGTAGCAGCAAAGGCAGCATATAGTCCATGAATCGGAGGAACTCTTGCCAAGGAATCAGCGTAAGATAAAGATTGAGGGATGAGCAAACAAGCCACGCTAATTCCAGCAATAACATCGCCTTGTAGATTGGGCATGTGATATTTCGGTAACCATCCTAGGATGGGGACATAGTAACGACTACGGGGTTTGAGGTTATTCCAAAAGGATCCCAGAAATCCTCGAGAGTAGGAACGTAGGTCGGTATCTGTAGTGACGGGCGTGGGAAGAGGCGCAGAGATATCGGTCTGTTCCCAGGCAAAGTCATTAACTCTACTAGGAGATAGAGAAGCAGGAGCTGTGGCAATGTTAGCGATGTAGGTGTAGCATACATTCATTATTAGAGGCAAATAATTCTTGGAGTTGTTGTTGGCTGGAAGTTCGCTGCATTTCGAACGAGGATGGGGCGAACATTGGGACGGAGGACTCTTCCCTATCTTTTTAACCCCGTTAGTACTGGTGCTGTTGGTGATGGTGCTGTGACGGGGGGGTAGTCATACCATAGGGCTGGTCCGAATTGTGTTGCATTTCACTTATTACACGCACACCCAGGAAAAGTGAGAGGGGAAAAGCAGGTTATTCTCACCAGTCACGTTTTTTGATCATTCGTACAGCACATCAATTTTTTTGATTTGATATTTTATTTTATTGGTGGACTATAAAAATGGACCCTTTCCCCACACTTCCAATCACCATCATCACCACCACCACCACCACTACTACTCCTTACTAATACTCACTCACTCACAAATAATCAGTCAAAGCAAGTGAATAATGCGTCTCCTATTAGTAATTGTTACTCTTGCTGTTGGTGTCTTTGCTACTCCTGCAGTCTACCTTAGAAAAGCCTCTAATCTTGGCTATCATGGCAGTGGTGTCCTTGACCGAGGTGAATTCCAACAACAGCAAATTGCACCTGGCTTGGGACAACAACAGATGTTTTCCAATCCTTCTTTCTACGGGGACATTACCGAGGGTGGTGGGGCCAAGACCATTGACCTTGCTGCGGATCCTGAAAATGTAAAGTTCTCAGGCATCATGACTCGTGGTGACAGCATGCAACAGCAACAGAATTTAGCATCGAACCAACAACAACAGACTGGAGCTTCTTCTTTTCTGGGAGGAGGCATGCAGCAACAGAATGTCGCTGGATTTGGTGGTCAGCAGCAGAATGTCGCGGGATTGGGCGGATTCCATCGCAAGAGAGGCGGCATGAACGAAAAGGAACTGTTGATTACCAAACCAGGCGTAGAGAGGATCGACTTCAACGAATTGGAAGCAGGTCGCATTGTGAAGCTTAAAGAGATGTAAGCTGAACTTGAGCTGGATTGATAATAAATCGTCCAAACATTCAATCAATCAATCATATTTTTAGGGGGGGATGATATTTGTTGTAATTCACATGATATCAGTAATATCAAAGAAACAAGAAGCTATAATTGGACCATGACTTGAAAAGATGACTATTCCTTATATGGATAAGCCTGGTCTTGCTGTATAAATTTGCACTGATTAATATACGCCCCATTCATTCACTCATTCTCACTCCTCTCACCCCTCTCACCTTTACCCTCGTACTTTATTAGCGTCTTTATTAGCAACAACAGTAGCAACAGTAGCTAGATAATTTTATTGAAAATCACCCAAATGAACTACAAAACTTTTGCCTTGATCTTTTTCACCATAGTCGCAGTTAGTGCACATGGTGGCGTAGATGATGGTGATGAGGCACCTTCTCCTGGCAAACCCATAACTTCCAAGAATGGTACCAACGGCACCAACAAGAGCAATACGAGTACGACAAGCGATAGCATGCTGGTTGGTCAGGGCGGTAGTTTGATCTGGAGTAGTCTAGTGGCTGGATCCCTTTACCTTGGAGTAAATCAGCTCTAATTTCCCATTAATAAAACGTTATTCGCTAAATGTCTCTTGGACTTTTTGTTTTTACTAATCATTTGTTATTTGTTGCTCAAAATGGAGGATTTTTTAAAAGAAAAACACATTCAATTCATTGCCGAGTTGGATAATCGACGCAATGATCTGGCGTACTGGCAAACCGAGCATTTACGCATTAGTGGCGTTTACTGGGGTTTGACAGCATTGGATTTGTTGGGTAGTTTGGAATCGTTGAATAAGGAACAGGTTATTAAATTTGTAGTTGATTGTCAACAACAAGATGGTATATATATCACACTTTAACTCCCTCAGATATCCCTGAAGCACTTTGATGGAAATAGGAGGGTTTGGGGGACATCCTGACCATGACTCTCACCTACTATATACACTAAGTGCCATTCAAATCTTGGCACTTTATCCTGACGAAGGAATCTTTGAAAAAATTAACGTGGATAAAGTCGTTACTTGTAGGTTTTTATTACAGCACGGACAAAAGCAGACTAATTGAGATAGTCGTGGCTAGTTTACAAGATCCCACTACGGGAGCTTTTTGTGGTGACGAATGGGGAGAATATGACACACGATTCTCTTATTGTGCCATTGCTTGCTTGAAGTTGTTGAATCGTCTCGAGGCAATCAATGTGGAAATGGCCTTGGATTATGTGCTAAAGTGTCAGAACAAGGATGGTGGCTTTGGTACTACCATTGGGGCAGAATCGCATTCTGGACAAAGTATCGCGTTTTTTCTCCCATGTTTATTTATTGTAGTATTTTGTTGTTTGGGCGTTTTGAGCATGTTGCAAGCTTTGAATCGAATCAACCCCGACATGCTAAGTTGGTGGCTATGTGAACGACAACTTCCCAATGGCGGATTGAATGGACGTCCAGAGAAGAAAGAAGATGTACTTCCCCCCCGCCTTCCCAATTCATCCTCTTAACAATGCATTTAATAAACAGGTTTGTTATTCTTGGTGGGTGCTTTCTTCACTTTGCATGCTGAAACGACAGCATTGGATTGACAAGGAAGCGTTGAAAAAGTTTATTCTCACTTGTCAGGTTGGATTGATTGATTACGTAAGCACTGATATGCCAAATAGGATTCGGAATTGGGTGGTTTTGCTGATCGACCAGGAGATTTACCAGATGTTTTCCATACACTTTTCGGCATAGCAGGTAGCTGCTGCCTTTCTTGGAGGAGGTTGTTAATTTAGAAGCAGGGCTTTCTATGCTGGACTTTGAAGGAATCGATGAAGCTGTCGATCCAGTTTACTGTTTACCCGTAAAAGTCACCAAACGTCTGGGAATTTACTGTTTATCGGATAATTAGAATTATCAAGGAAGGAGGAGTAAAAATGGTAAATAAAGAAATGGGGGGAAAAATGCTTTTGAAAAAGTTGTTCTTACGAAGAAGACTTCACACTCGGCCGCCCTTGTTCAAGATGCTTGACCTATTTAAGCAAAACATCGCCGACCAAGTGTCTACCATCTCGGGGGTAGAACGTTCCCTGGTGCTCTCTGCCATTGAAAATCCCAATATCCCCGAACACGGTGATTTTGCCATCGCTCTTCCCCGGTTACGAGTCAAGGGAAATCCTGCTCAGTTATCCAAAGATTGGGCAGCTCAGGTATTTCCCCATTCTACCTACGCTCACTCAGCCCTCCCCTCTTCCCTGAATGCCTAGATTGTTCCCAACGAGTATATACTGAGTAGTTCTGCTGTTGGACCTTTTCTTAATTTCAAAATCTGCAAACCTCGCCTTAGAGACCTTTTACTCCCTCAAATCCTAAAACAAGGAATTGAGTTTGGAACCAATAAAAGTGGGACTGGGAAACGCATTCTTGTGGAATTTAGCAGTCCCAACATTGCTAAACCCTTTCACGCGGGACATTTGAGAAGCACGATTATTGGCAATTATGTCCGCAATGTCTTTCAAGCAAATGGATATGAAACTATTGCCATGAATTACCTTGGTGATTGGGGAAAGCAGTATGGTTTATTGGCAGTAGGATTTGAAAGATTTGGCACTGAAGAAGAATTACTAAAAGATGCCATTAAACATTTATACGATGTTTATGTTCAAATCAACGTATCTCTCCTCTTCTTCCTTTTTTTTACTTGAATGTAGTAAATTAATGGGTGATGATAGAAAGAAGCTGAGCAGGATCCCACTATTCATGATCAAGCCAGGGCGTATTTCAAACGAATGGAAGAAGGTGATAAAGATGCGCTGGCCTTGTGGGAAAGAATGAGAGAACTTTCCATTACGAAATACGTGGAAATTTACGATCGATTGAACGTCCAATTCGACGTTTATTCTGGCGAGTCCAAAGTAAACAAAGGAACGGCCAAAGCTTCAGAACTCTTAAATGAAGCTCAGTTGTTGCAAGAATCAGATGGTGCCATGATTGTCGATCTTAAAAAGGAAAAACTTGGAACTGTAGTGGTGCAGAAAAAGGACGGAACTACCCTCTACATCACCCGCGATATTGGCGCAGCTATTGAGCGATACGAAGAGTTCAAGTTTGACGAGATGTACTATGTGGTCGCCACTCAGCAGGATCTGCATTTGAAGCAACTTTTCAAGATTTTGGAAAAGTTGGGTTTTCCTTGGGCGAAAAAGTGTCATCACATCAGCTACGGCCTGGTACAAGGCATGAGTACGCGTAAAGGAACCGCGGTGTTTTTAGAGGACATTTTAGAACAAAGCAAGGAGTCCATGCATGAACAGATGCAAAAGAATGAGGCGAAGTATGCGCAAATCTCTGATCCTGACATGGTGGCTCATCATATTGGACTTTCTGCCATGGTGGTGCAGGACATGTCGGCGCGTAGAATTAAGAACTACACTTTTGACTGGGGACGCATGTTTAGCTTTGAAGGTGACACTGGTCCCTATCTCCAATACGCCCATGCTCGTCTTTGCTCGATCCAGCGCAAAGCTCCTCCTGTCAATCCTCAGGCCGATCTTACCTTGCTGGTCGAAGCGGCTGCCTTGGAATTGGTGGATTGGTTGGCGAAATATCCGTCTTTGGTGTTACAGGCGAAGGAATCCTTGGAACCGTGCAATGTCGTGGGATATTCCATGCATTTGGCCCACTTGGTTAGTCAAGCTTTGGAATCGCTCTGGGTCATGGGACAGGAGGAGCAGTTAAGAGATGCGAGATTGGTGTTATATCACTGTGCTCAGGTGGTGCTGGGAAATGCGCTTAGGTTGATTGGGCTGAAACCCTTGGAAAGAATGTAACTTTTCCCACGTGCTCTCCTCCTTTTCTTCCGATTAGACTCTTTCTCTCCTCCCTCCAACACTCTTTCCCCAAGCCGATTTGACCTCCTCCCCTCCAAAAAAATGAGTTCCTTGCTTTTGCTCGTTACTTTTCTTTTAACGATTTCGGTTTCTTCCCCAATTCCTACTTCTTCGCTGCCATCATCTTTGTCATCTTCTTTGTCGATTTCGATGCCAGAGATCCCAAAGTTACTCTCCAAGAGACAGTTTCCACCAGAGATTTACGCAGCCGATAAAGATAAGACGGCTGATAACGGGTTTGGTTCACAAAGAAATCCTAAATTCAGGCTTAGACATCCATGAATATCCTCTTCCTTTTGCTCTTTTCACGCCAAATTTCTTTAGCGTTTCAACAAGACACACCAAAGAGGTTTTTACTTATGGAGTTTAGATTTTTGTAATAAAATCTCCCTTTCCCACTCTTTCAAGGGCCAGTTTTCAATAATTATAAAAATCCGCGTAACCACGTGCTCTACACCTCTCTAAGGCAAAAAAAAGGGAAAAAATGTTGGATATCAATTTGTTTTTCAAGGATAAAGGTGGTGATCCTGAACTAGTCCGTGCCTCTCAACGTCAAAGATATGCCGACGTAAAAGTAGTAGATGAAGTAATCCAACTATATGAGGATTGGAAAACTGTAAGATTCCAACTAGACCAGCAAAACAAGCAATTAAATGTTTTGCAAAAGTCCATTGGTCAACGTATGAAGGTACCTCCCCTTCCTTCCTCGCCTCCCTCCCTCACTCACTCACTTGTAAAAATAGGCCAAAGAAGATGCTTCAGACCTGTTGACTGAAAAGTCCAACTTGGAAAAAGAAAAACTTGCCCTAATTGAGGTTGAAAAGGAACGAGAAAAATCTTGGAAGCTGAAATTAGCTACTATTGGGAATTTGGTCCATTCCTCTGTTCCTGTTAATAACAACGAGGTATTTCCTTTCAAAAGAACGTGGGTAAAATTAATAAAAACAGGATTTCAATGATATTATTAAAACTTGGTCTCCTGCTGGTAAAGCTGTAGAAAAAAGAACAGATATCTTGGCCCATAGTGATGTAATGTATCGTATTGATGCCTTTGACCTGGAAAGAGGTATTCCCTAAAGTTCCAACTATCCACTAATGTGTGTGTGTGTAGGTGCCAAGGTTTCTGGTCATCGTGGTTATTTCCTTGCCAATGATGGAGTTGATCTCAATCTGGCGTTAATTATGTACGGATTGCAGTTTTTGGCGAAAAAGGGGTATAAAAAGTTACAAACCCCCTTTATGATGCTTAAAGATGTCATGGCGAAAACTGCCCAGTTGGAGCAATTTGATGAAGAACTTTATAAAGTAGTCTCCTCTCCCTTCTCCTCCTCCCTAAGTTGATTGTATAAATAGGTGGTTGCGGATGGAGATGATCGATACCTGATTGCTACCTCAGAACAACCCATCTCAGCATTACATTCAGACGAATGGTTTGAGAAAACCTCTGAAACCTTGCCTGTTCGCTATGCTGGTTATTCCACCTGTTTCCGAAAAGAAGCCGGTGCGCATGGTCGAGACACCTGGGGAATTTTTAGAGTTCATCAATTTGAAAAAGTCGAGCAGTTTTGCTTAACTGATCCCGAAAAAAGCTGGGAAATGTTGGAAGAAATGTTGGCATCCAGTGAAGAGTTTTATGAAAGCTTGGGACTCAGCTATCGTGTCGTGGTGATTGTTAGCGGTGCGCTTAATAATGCTGCTGCTAAAAAGTATGACTTGGAGGCCTGGTTTCCTTTCCAAGGTTTTTTTCCCCCCTCTCCTTTCCTAGTACTAATCGATTTGCAGGTGCTTATAAGGAACTGGTTAGTTGTTCCAATTGCACGGATTATCAAAGTAGACGATTGGAAATCCGCTGTGGTGCAAAGAAACTGGGAGACCGGGAAAAACGTTATGTCCATTGTTTAAATGCCACGCTTTGCGCAACTGAACGAACTCTTTGCTGCATTGCGGAGAATTATCAAACGCCTGATGGCCTGGTCATTCCCGAAGTACTTCGACCTTACATGGGAGGAAGAGATTTTATCCCCTTTGTTAAAGCTGCACCCAAGGTAACCTTTTGCTTAGAATATTTGCCCCTTAACATGGGAATGGTGGGAAATTAGACTGCTAAAAAAGCATGAAAAAAATAAGGACTGCTAATAAATCTCTTTTTTTCACCAAACAATTCTGCGATAATAATAATAATACTTTTACAAGTCCCATTCTCCTCCTCCTACAGCACCGCCCGCACGTTGAGACCATCCTCTCCTGTAGACCGTCAAAGTAGCAGGCTAGACCAAACCATCATACAAACTCATGGCTTGTAGGATTAACGGATCATGTTTACTTCCTTCGCGGAATTCGTCAAAACTAAGTTTTCCATCACAGTTCTATGCTGATTAGCCTTATAAGAGCCAAGAAGGGAATACCTGATCCATAGAGGCAAAGATCTTATTAACTCTTTTCTCGGGGGTATCTTCATCAGAGGCGAGTTTGACCATTCCACCGACCATCTTGTAAATAGCTTCAATAATAAAGAGCATTTCCTCCTTGGTAATAAAGCCATCATGGTCAATGTCGTAGAGATGGAAAGCCCATTGTAACTTTTCATCCAACTTTCCACGCGAGGCAACACTCAAGGCCTGCATGAATTCTCTGAAATCAATCCAGCCATTGCCATCCGTGTCGAATGCATCAAAAACATAGTCGCTGAAACGGGTGGGATCTCCAAATGGAAAGAATTGCTTGTACAGCGACAAGAAGCCCTGTCGATCAAGCTGTCCGGAGGGGTAATCCCGATGAAAGCTCTTGTACCATTGTCTCAACTCGTTTTTTTCAACTATCTCTTGTCAATTAGTAAGGAAGGGAAGGAAGGGGAGGAAGGAGGAAAAGGTTACAGTAAGTGGTGTTTGCTAATTCTTGAAGTTCTTCTGCACTGATTTTGCTTTGAGATTTGCCCATGTCGAAAAAGTGGATGAGTGAAGTTGAGAATAAGGCTTGGTTAAGAAATTTGGAACCTCAGACTTAAACTCCACAGAAGGTTCTTTTTAGAAGGTTACATTGTCTCCCCCTCATAGTCCAGTCATTTAAACATGCTTCCAGAATAACATGATCCTGCTTTTGATGAAGGGATTCTCACGATCACTCACGCACACGCGCATGCACATCGTCCTTTATTGATATTAACCCTCAATTTCCTGGTCATTTCATTCTGAACCTTGCCCCTTTTCACCTTGAGAAAAGTGCAATTGATATGACAGTGTGAGTGAGTGAGTTGACTGGAATTAGTATGGCGTGTGATGACTCGTGACCACTCACCAAATGACAACAACAACAGCAGCAGCAGTATTAGGGGCAAAACCAACAGAAACTAAAGAACTTACCACACAAATCTTGAAGCATTTGGAATACGCCTGGGCAGGCTTCAAAGATGCAAATTCCTGGAGAACATCTTTAATGGTTTTACTAAGGTGATTTGTGCCTTTTGCGGGGCTCTAAACTGTTAGTTCTTCCACACTTTTAACCTGTGCTTGGAAGTGTTTTATATTGAACGGATTTATCTTTTTGGGAAGTTTCTTGGTTTATTCTCATCTTTTACGTCCCTTCTTTCGTGGCTTATTGTTTCAAACCCTGCACTCTACCTGGTTCATAAGGCCAGAATCCCTGGAATTGTTATTCACGGGCATCTACTATGTACACGCCCTATCCCTTTGTTTTTGCTAATAAGGAAGGGGGGAAAAAGTTGATTTGGATATTCCCTGTTTATAGCCTAAGCTTTTACCTTAATAACAAATGGTATCAAGAATTGGCTGACAAGTTCTCTCCGCCTTCTTCTTCTTCTTCTTCTTCTTCTTCTTCATTTGATGTCACTACACACCGTGGGTATTACCATGTTTTACAAGGGAAAGAATTTACTAAAAAATTACATAGAGTTTTGGAAAGGTTATCCTTTGAAATTTATCGTAGTTCATTGTTATTGATTTATCTTGCCTTGGCTGGGATTTTATTCTATACTGTTACTTGGGGTTGGATTGGCTCCTTTGTCATGTTGTGTTGGCTCTATTCCTTTTATAGCTTTGAGTAACCTTCCTTTTTCAACTAATTAGGCCGTAAAGATATAAGCTGATTAACCGGAATTGGAAATTGGAGCAACGAATTGCCTATTTGGAATCTCATTGGGCTTATTTCTTAGGATTTGGTACCCATTCTTTAAAATCACACCAAAGTGAAGGAAAATGTTAGGCTTTCCTTGTACCTGTTTAACCTTCTTCTATTCACATATTACCAGTACCGGCATATTTGCTTTCTTGTTTCCTCTGGTACCTTCCTTTTTCTTCCATTTTACTATGTCTATTTGTCCATTTGTAGTACATAATAATGGCTAATACGGTAAAGCCTCTTCCGGTCAAGCCTAATAGTGGCCCTTACCCTCAGCGATTACCCATATTCTCCCTGCCCGAGTATTTGAACTTGGCCTTGATTAATGCTGTGGCTGTTTTCCTTCAAAAGAAAAAATCGGCTTGAATAAATTTTATTTGTTTCATTGAACACGTGCAATAAACACTCTAAAAAAATAAGGGAAAAGTGAACCTTTAATCATCACCCGCCGCTTGGTAAAAAAAAAGCCATGTCAGAGGTAGCCACCACCACCAACTATATGCTTACTCTTTTTCAATTAGGACATATTCGATCTGGTGGAATCGTTTGCTAAAGAAAAGCACCTCAAGATACTACCATCCGATGAGGAAGAAGAAGATTTCAACTCTTCCTTCACCACTTCAAGCACCACGCTCCTCCCAACACCCTCGGTCGCCAGCACCGAACATCAATCTTCAACTTATAGTGAAAGAGCAGATCATGTTTTATCTAAACTTGGAACGCGTGGTACGGGTTTACCGCCAAGTCGTAAATCTTCCCTGTATTACGAAGATGCCCAACCATATAATTCATCCTCTATCGCTGCATCTAGTAGTAGCAAGAAATCTCTGCCGAATGAGCCACCACCCACGTACCCTGAAGCTACTCTCGGAATAGGAGGAGGCAAACTACTGATTTCTACTGTTAATGAGGAAGAACAATCGCCACAAAATAAGAGAAATGCCATTACCGGAATCCCAAAAATGTCCATAAAACGATGGTTAAGTGGAAAAAAGAGAGATGAACAAGGTAACACATTCCTTACCTTTAGCCTGGTTTAATTTGACGCTAGAGTTGAAAATGTATTTAAATCCCGACGAGGAAGATCGAAAAAGAAGCTCAGAAGCGAGGTTTATGAATTTGTTCAGAAGATCTAGTAGGGTAATACCATTGCTCTTGATTATTTACTTATAACGGTACTGGTGGTGATGATGATGATGATGATGATGATGATGAATAGCCTGATAGCGATGTAGAATGTACCTTTTTTAAGCTTCAAGTATTAATTTCTATTTATTTCTTTAGCGGATATTCCCAATAAGCCAGCCTTCGCTTCTGATATTCCTTCCAATGGGAAGGAAAAAATGGTACCTCCATAAATTACCACTAATCTCATAATTAGTATTTTATTCGGATTTATCGGCGTGATGGCACTTTTGGAACAATTTCTTGTGGTCTAAGTACCAGTGCTGCAGAGTTGTGTCATATGCTGGCAAGAAAGTTCTTGATGAATGATATTTCCAAACATATCCTGTACTTGTATAAAAATGGAATTGGTAAATTTCTCCCCTCCTCCTAAAACTATAAAACCTCCATTTATTTATTTAGAAAGAGTATTGGGACCTATGGAAAAACCCTTGTTTTTACAAAAAAAGTGGTTGGTTCAATTAGGTTACCTGGAGGAAGATGATGACCTCGCCGAAGTTGGCAGAGAGGATAACTCTTACGTCTTTCAATTTATCTTTGGGGAAATTAGACCACCTCCTGCGATCAAACTCCCAAAAGAAATCGATACTTATGGTCAATTACAATGCTTTGAGCTTCAAGCAATGAGTCTTCCTTCAGTACCCAAGGTTTTATACAGATATGCTCAAACTATCCATACGTTGAATCTATCGCAAAACCATTTGATTGATATCTCTGGTGATTTCATTTCTCAATGTCGCAATTTGAGAGAGTTGATGCTTTCTAACAACAACTATAACGTTATTCCTACAAGCATCCGACAATGTCAAGTGCTTCAAACTTTAGACCTCTCCTGTAACAGGCTACGTGAATTGGAACATGGTCAGCTTCACTTACTTCATTCCTTGTTGATTTTGAAATTACAAAACAATCGATTGCTTAGCATTCCTTCCAGCTTTGCTCAACTGCGCTCATTGACTATGCTTTATTTGTCCAATAATCGTTTGGAGTCCTTTCCCAGAGTACTTTGTGAATTAAGCTTTTTGCAGGAATTGGATCTTTCGTTTAATCGGCTGAAACAGCTGCCTGATGAGATTGGTAACTTGGAAAATCTGGGGCGACTCTTATTGGTTGGTAATCGCTTAAGTGGAACCTTTCCTCGTACGTTTGATTCTCTGGTCAGTCTTAGAGAGCTGGACCTCAGACAGAACAACATTCAAGATTTAGGCGTACTTGGCAACATGTCCAATCTTGTCTATTTATACATTGATTATAACTCGGTCTCCACGCTAAGCTGTCAATTTAAAAGTTTGCAACAATTGACGCTTACTAAAAATCATTTGACAATGTTTATTGCTGATAGTACAACGCCGACTGCTTCGCTGCATTATTTGAATCTTTCAAAGTGTAAACTTCCACAGCTCCCTGATGATTTATTCAAAAACTTTCCCGAATTGGAGAAGCTAGTCCTGGATAATAATCAATTGGTGGCAATTCCCTCTAGCCTTAGCACCCTGACTCATTTAATGGAACTAAGCTTGACGGATAATGCTATAGCTAATCTCCCTGCAGGTTTTGATAATTTGGTGTATCTAACGCGTCTTGACCTGCATAACAACAATTTAAAGACCCTACCAACAGAGATTTGGTTATTACCCTCCTTGGTTTCATTAAATGCTAGCTCTTGTTTATTGGCATCCTTGCCCGAACCTCCTGCCAATATTCCGCCAAGATTATTACCTAATACTAAGAAAGGAACGGCAACACCTGCAGCAATTACGTCTCGAACCACCCCTCCTCTTGCTGCGACTCTGCGATATTTATATTTGGGAGATAATAGTTTAACCAATGATGTCTTTTCTATCTTGGCTTATTTTACCGATTTGGAAACGTTAAATCTTTCATTCAATGATATCTACGAGATCCCAAAGAATGGCTTCTTCAACCTTAGCAAGTTGAAATATTTACACTTGAGCGGGAATAAAATCACTGCACTTCCTGCTGAAGAAATTGGAAGGCTGCGCAATTTAAAGGAACTTTTCCTCAATGGCAATAGACTCCAATCTCTTCCTGGTGAACTGGGCAAGACCGTGGGCCTGCGTGTTTTGGACGTGGGTTGTAACAATCTCAAGTACAACATATCAAATTGGCCATATGATTGGAATTGGAATTGGAACTTGGAGCTCAAACACCTTAACCTTTCTGGCAATAAACGCTTTGAGATCAAGTCACATAGCAAACAAATCACAGATTTCTCGTCCTTGTCGAATTTAAGAATTTTGGGCTTGATGGATATTACCTTGATGCTTTCCGTGCCTGATGAGAGTAGTAGCAAGAGGGTCCGTCTAACCCCGACAGAAATCAATCATATGCGTTATGGCGTGTCTGATACCTTGGGCAAGTCTGAACACTTGATCCTGCGTGACTTGGCAGTTCCCCGTTTCCGTGGGCTTGAAAATGAAACCTTGTTTGGTCTTTTTGACGGAAGGCCAAGCTCTCTTGTAGGTCTTCAAGCTGGAAGCAAAGTGGCCAAATTTTTAAATGATAATTTTGCCCTGGCTCTAAATGCAGAATTAACAAGGCATAAAACGGTAAACAAGGCTCTAAGGCGATGTTTCTTCAACATTAACAAAGATTTATCAACCATCTGTTTAGAGCATTACAATGCTGCTGCCTCAGCCGTTGTGATTTATCAAAAAGATAAAACTCTTTTTGCTACTAATGTGGGTGATGCTTTGGCGGTTATGTCTAGAGGAGGTGGAGCTGCCCAACTTATCTCGAAACGTCATTCGCCTTGGGAACCGGCTGAAATCGCTAGAATTCAAGCTGCTGGAGGCTATGTCTCCCATCAAGGACGCCTTAATGATCAGCTGGAAGTATCTCGAGTCTTTGGACGTCATGACTTGTTGCCAATCGTTAATGCATGTCCTCACATTCAGGAAATTGATTTGACCGATAATGATGAGTTTGTCATCTTGGCCAGTCGAGAATTATGGGATTACATTTCTCCTCAGACAGCTGTTGATATTGTTAGGAAGGAGCGAGATGATCCCATGGTTGCTGCTCAGAAGCTAAGGGATGTCGCACTTTCTTATGGAGCCTATGGGGCTGGCCTGATGGTCATGTTTATCAACCTGGCTGATTTGTTTGATCCTAAAAGAAAGAAGGGTTGGATTTTGCCTCCTCATGTTCAAGCCGCAGGGCGTAACGGCATGAGTGAGGATATGTGGCAAGAATTAAAGAAAAATAACCGCCGTGAAAAAGAAGCTGCAGATTCTACCCTGGCCCGGCTAGCCAAAGAAGTCCCTGCTCCCATGGGCCAAGTAGCGCTTGTATTTACAGATATCAAGAATTCTACGCATTTATGGGAAACCTTTCCCAAGGGCATGCAGTCGGCCATCAAGACGCATAATAAGATTTTACGCCGCTATTTGCGCAACATTGGTGGCTATGAGGTGAAAACCGAAGGTGATGCCTTTATGGTTTGTTTTCCAGCTGTTTCTTCTGCCCTCTTATGGTGTCTGACCTGCCAGCTACAACTAATGGAAGTGGACTGGCCGCAAGAGATTTTAGATTCTCCTGATGGTGTACCTGTATATTTTCCAGAAGAAGAGGGAGAAATGCTATTTCGTGGCCTTTCTGTCCGCATGGGCATTCATTGGGGCTCTCCAGTATGCGAAGAAGATCCTGTTACTCATCGTATGGACTATTTTGGCCCCATGGTTAACAAGTCTGCACGTATATCTGGTATAGCCGATGGAGGCCAAATTACTGTTAGCTCAGACGTGATAAAAGAAGTATCCGAGCTACAGGCTTTATTGGAAGTGGCGGAAGATGACCTAGAACCTTATCATCGGAAGACTTGTAAAGAAATAAAGGCTTGTCGTAGCCTGGGATATATTTTTTATAGCCTGGGCGAGAGAAAGTTGAAGGGTATGGAAAACCCTGAACATATCTCGGTAGTATATCCTCAAACTTTGGCCCGAAGATTTGACTATGTCCGGATGAAAGAAACCAAGGTAAGAACTTTTAAGGCCAATATTTACCATTTCGTTGTTGTTGTTGTTGTTGTTGTGGTTGTTGATGGTGATGGTGGTGGGTATAGACTTTGGAAATTGAATTAACCCGAATGTTGGGATTAATAACCCTAAGGTTAGAACGACTTTCTGGTGGTATTTTCTCTGATACCTTAACTTCCCCATCTGGGCCACCCTCAGGAAGATCCAGGAAGCGTTCAAGCGTATCCACTCGACGGTCTAAAAATGACATCTTGGCTAATTTATTAAAGCACCAAATCAAGGATGATGCGAATGAGGCGGAAATGTGTCGAATATTGGAGAATTTTATCATTCGTATAGAAAATGTCATTGCAGCCATTACGCTACACAAGTATATGGTCAAGCTGCCCCATCTGTGTGAAAGGTTAAACTTGGCACCTGAGCAATTATGGGAAATGCTGAATTAGCAGCACATTATTATCCTGTGTGTGTGTTTAACTACAATAGTAAATAAAGTCGGTTTAATTTTTCATACACTGCTCTTTCTGCTGCTAATGCTACACTCTTTGATGTTGCAACATTACTTGATCTCTTAATAGATGATCCGTCTCGCAGCAATGTCCACAACCTACCACTGGGCAATTTCGATGCGAATTAAGCCATTCCTCCAAATGCTCCAAATGTCCACCATGTTGGCAGCCTGGACAACGTCCAAAGGATCCAGGCTTAGTATTATTACTTTATCAATATATTAATTCGTGTATTAGAGAAAAGAGGGGTACCAAATAGCACAAGACTTTAACAAATGTTGACAATTCTCACAACGCCAATTGTTGGATGAAACAATAGGCGCAAAGCAATTACTACAAACCTTGTAATCATTCAGTTTACAATAAGCTTGACGAATTTTTCTAATAACCGAGTTTAATTTAAAACGATCCAATAATTCTAGATTTCATGATTAATAAAAAGTCAAGGGATATGTCCTAACCAAGATAGGATTGTAGCCACATTTTAGCCATCTTGTAGTCATTCCAATAATCCAAGCCAAGGACTAACAAAACAGTGGTGCAAAACTGTACATCTCCTTCTTCGGCATAGTAATTCAAGATCCGTTCTAAATATTCTCGATTTGACCATTCATCCTCTCTGCCAGTAAATTCAGGAAAAGTAAATAACCCATCCTCGTCTAGGTTTTTTCCTCCACAGAATAAACTTAAAACGCGCCAAGTTTGACACTTTCTATATTGTTTCACCTCGATGGAAATCTTTGTTAGTGTGGCGAGGTTACTTTTGGTTTGGGAACAAGTGGGCCTACTTTGGCATTAAATTCAAATGAACCCTTTTCCAGGCTGTAATGTTCAGCCATATGACGAAAGGTTAAATAATAAAATCCTGGAAGTTGTACCACTCCGGTAGATTGGGTAAATTCAAAGCGCGGTTGGCCAAAGCTTTTGAAATCACGATATTTCTCATCAATAGCAAGGGCTAATTCCCCATATGGATTCCAGTGGATACAACTAGCATTGAGCGAATCCAATTGTCGAACAAAGCAAGTTTCATTAACTTGTAGAAATTGCTTATCCTTTGAACAGGTCCAAATTTCTCCCGAATTTTTCCAAATGAACCCTAATAATTGTTTGTTAATAACTGAGATATTAACCAACCAGAAATGATTTGACGATGCTCATCTACGTAATATTTTGGTATGAAAGGACGATGAATATCCCAAATTTGCACTCTGGAATCAAAGACATGAGAAGTAGATGCGATTTCTGTATCATGATCAGGACGCCATTGTAGTCGTCCAATGCCAGATATGGTTGGAATTGTACAGGTTTTAACGGGACGACCTTGATTTTTCTTTACTTCCCAAACCTAACCTCACACGCTCAAAATATTAGTAAACTAACAAGAAATCTACGCGTATTTTTCGATCTCTTCCTCCCGTAGCGATGAACTTGCCTGAATGATCCCAGGCAATAGCCAAGGCCAAGCCATGATGAGCAGAGAATTTCTGATAGCAGGCGGTATTTACACGAATATCCCAAATCTAAAATAAATCGGGTAATTATATCCTATAAAGATTTTACAAGGAAAAACCTGAACAGCGCCATTATCAAAAGCAGCAGCAAACCAGTAAGGATTGACTGGATTAAACTTGACATCTCTAACCGCTTCGGCTTTTCCGTCAAAAGTAATGCGAGCCGTGGGATTTACCCGCAAATCCTAACCTCAAGTTATTATGCCTACTTTAATACGGGAAAGTTACCCAAAATTTAACCGTGCCGTCTGAAGAAGCACTAAGAATGCAACCTTCTTGGTTTGATTCTACTCGATTTACCGCTCTTACATGTTCACAAATGATCTTATCAACCAGGTTAGTTCCAGCAGCGGTTAAATTCCAAATAACAATAGCACCGTTGGTAGCTGCGGTGGCCAACTTGTTTCTACTAACTATGGGCTTGTTTTTGTATATTTTCTCTTGAAGAAAAGGGAGAAAGAAATACCCCAACAAACATCATTGTTGCTAAAATTCATATTTCTCAAGCCAGCAGTACCAAGGTCCATTTCTTCAGTGATGGCACATTCCTCATCGATTTCGGGAACTTTCAAGATTTGCAATACATTTTTGCCTCCAATTGCTACCAAATTGTCCCAGTTTGCAAGGGCAGAAAGTGGTCCTGCCGCTGTAAATCCCTTCACGCCCCTTTTGAAAGGCATACAGGAAATAGTCAGGTGCCAATCAAAGGAATGAACCCTCAAGAAATATTCGAACTTGAAAGGGAAAACTTGTTGCATGATATTACTTTGGTAAAGCCCTTCAATAATTTAGCCTGTCAAGAAAGGGGCTAATCAGTTCACTAACATAGCAACTCGAACAAGTAAACACAAATATGCAGGTATTGCTGCGAAATTTGGAATTGACATCTTCCTTGGGCCGGGACTTTCACCGGACTGCAGAGATTTGGACAAAGTTTCAAGCAGCTAATACTGAGAGCGAGCTAAAGAAATGAATTTATTAAACTCCAACTGTGGCATGTCGATCATCCACCAAAGCTCTTGCTTCATTAAATACTTGCACGATTCGCGGCTCTATCGTAGTCGCAGCTCCACCAAACACTGTGGATTCAACAGTTACCAAAAACTGTGATAACGTATTGTAATACTTTGTCAAAATGTCACAAATGCATTTTTGAAAGAAGGGACAAACCTTTCGAACCAAATCTCGAAACCATCCTGACGTCCATCGCCACCAATAATCCGATTCTAAGTCTTCATCATCGGCGCTTCTCGTTTGAAGATGAGCATCCATTACTCGAACAAAATTCTTTAAAATTATTAATAAAACCAAGGAGAAAGTTACTTGGTAGGTTAGCACAAATAATTCCTTCAACTCCTTATCAAGCTTATCCCGAGACTCAGTTAGCTGGTGAACTTGTTCAATATCTTGGGATAAGTGATCCTCTTCTGTATTTCCCATCTGCGTGTCATCGATATCTGCTAAATGAAAAAAAAGAAGGATGAGAAATCATTTTACTTGGCACTGCTTACCTCCTCCGGTATTTCGGTTTATATCTGCTATTTTAGTTCTACAAGCAGCCAAATTTTCATCGAGTCTTTCTCTTCTAGCGACCATCTTGTTCAAGACTGAATCCAATATCTCCCATATATAAGCCCTGTTTCCTCCAGATTTAGCCTTAAAAGAGTTGAGTGGTTAATACCGATGAAATTCTGCTTCCTTGTTAAAAGAAAAGATAAAATTCACTACTGACGGGGATTCGATCACACGATATGTCAACAATTTGTCGATAAAAATTTGAAGAAACTAAAACATTAAATCCCAGGTTGAAAAAAGCATACTTGATGACAATCCTTCCAAACGCTCCCAGCACATTCCAGAATCATAAGTTCACCATCCTCAGAATCAGCAAGGATTCGTAAAAGATCAACATATTTTTCTATCACAGTTTGGAGATGTGAAAGACTTTTAGAACACCGCTCCAGCAAGCATTCCAACAATACGGCGGAAAAATCAATATTTTGCATTGTTGACGCTGATCGACTTTCCATATAAGCTTGAAGCATAGTCACTAGCTCTTGAGCTCCATTTGGATCACTCATATGTTGCCTTACAGTGGTGACCAAATCATCCCTCTCAGTCACTTTAAAAGTTATACAATTGCACTGCACTAAGATAATACATACCATCAGAAGGAATGTTTAGATATTTAAACTGTGGCTTTGTAGCTTCTTCAGGTATTAAAGTCTTGAACTGATCTGGCAAAGTTTGTTCAATTCGTTGAAAATAGGCCAAAGAAATCATTTTCCCCAAGCTTTCTTTCATAAAAACCATCTGCGGATGTTCTTTTTGTAACAATAATGTATCTTCCCTAAGTAATGATACTTCAGTTAAAAAGAGCAAGAAAAGAACCATTTTTGCCAAGGCCAATAATAACTGTGATTACTCAGATGAATAGCAAATTGTTCCCAAAATCTGCGCATACAAGCAACGTCCATACGATCGAGGCGATCAAAGAGATTCCGCACAGCCTTTCCAAACACCTGCGGATATACAGTTTGAGGACGCATCATTTCACACAGGACCACAGAATAATATATCGATCGAAGGGGGGAATTAGGCAGCTGGAACAATCTACCAAACAAAACTTCCACCACTGCCGCCTCTAAACGCCAACTGTTTTCAACATCTACCATGACGCTATGTGGTCCATCTGGGCCTTCAACCTCAATCAGTTCTCCTGCTTTTTTGTATTCTGGAGGTAATAAATGTGTCGAATCAAAGGCTTCTCGAAGTGCCATTAACAATTTGACACATTCTTTGCGATTGCTTTCATAAATTGACAATAAATCCAGAATTACATCACGAAAGATAAAGCGCTCAATGCAATATGGACCAGGAAGAGGGGTTGGAATTGCCAACATCTACATAACTTAGAGACCTGATACAAAAAACTACCGCATCATCGTCAAGAAATATACGAAACATCACTTCTGGCAGTGGGTAGACAAAATCATCACCTGTAGGAATCTCAATAGCGCCAAGCTCATGTGCGGTGGATCCAGCAATTTTATCAGCAAACTGTTCAGGAAAATTATGGAAAATGCTGACATTCCAAGCATTGTCTTTTAAACGCCAAATTTGTTCCCACAAACAATACAAAACCTAAAACACCTCAGATATAGCCATGAAAAAAACACTTACATCATCTTGTTCATAAGGACACTTGAAACGATATGGTTGTATGGCTACCAGCCCCAAACTAGCAACCATTGATTCATTACGATTTCTCATGTATTGATCGATCGTTTGCAAGAACAACTCGAAGCGCTTGTGTTGATCCATCTTTGTTAAATAGGACCCACACTGGAAAAGAAATAAGTTTCTAACCTCCATAAACTTACATAAGGAAGAGCTGCGAATAAGATATAGACAAAGCAATCAGCTCGATCCTAATTTCCTATTAATCGGCTCTTCTAATTGAAATGAAAAGTTACCCTTCGAACCCCAATCTCTTGAGGGATAGAATTCAACTTTTCCAGCATATCCAGGTATGAGCTGACAGAAATGGCGTTTACTGTAACCAGGCTACCAAAAAAACGAACCTTTCCAACCGTCAGCAACAGGGGAATCCAAAAACCTACTATAATTTTTATCTTTAACCAATCTCCCTTTTCCAAGGCCTGCTTGAGCTGTGCAAATGAGGTACGTATAACCAGATTTCCCGCCTCAGGATTCCGTGTATTTAACAACCCGGTCAAACAAGCATATATCGCGGTTTTATGAGGTAATTCCAACACACTAAAAGTTGGGAATAATGTGTTAAAGTTACCTAGCGCATATAGTCGATAGTATAGTATCGCCATAACGGCTGAAATCCTTGTCCAAGATATTTGCCAATTGTTCCATATTACTTGTAATTGCATCGGTGTACTAGCAGGATGAGTCAAATAGAGAGCAATACAATACCTTATCGCCTACGCGAACAATAAGTGAAGCAAGACGCTTTTCCATGTCTTCTTTGGGATCATAATGGTCTGGCGCACGATCGTACGGTTTGGAATGATGCGGCCTACGCCGTTCATCTAATTTCTAGTACAAGAGTTTGAGAATTGGCGATTTACCTGTTGAATAACGACCCCCTGTACGTCTACCGCTGCCTCCACCAGAACGACGGTTAGAGATATCTGTCATATTTCTGAACAGTGTATATTCAGGAAAACACAAAGTTTTTTTTTATTCATTCCCTTCCCTTCCCCCTGCGCTGCCAAAATAATCTCCATCCTAATCTGTCTTCAAGTTGCACTTCCACCTTTTTAGTTCTTCTTCTGCTTTGGAATCAGCGGAACGGTAGATTCAATCTGTGATATCAAGCAAATTCCGAATATCAACACAATAAGCAAAAACAGCGATGTAATGACTCCAGTTAATATACCAGGAGTAAAGTACTGATAGAGAAGATCAGGCTCTGCTTTGGGCTTGTCCTTCTTCACGGTTTCGGTACATGATGCTAGTCCTACCAAAAGCCCGGCTATAACAGTTTTCGCAACGGCTTGGGTCATTTCACTGATAAATTGGTGAAGTCAGCTGATGCGATTTCAAATTATTCGCTTTGATTAATTCATTGACAAAGATTACGACAAAGACATGGCCATAGCGGGGGTTTAGTTATCTCCGATATGAATTTATAACTCACTTGTTTAGAATATGGGAGCGTGGGAAAGGGGCAAAGAGCTCTGTGAAAAATTGGAAATTTGCTACTGAATTTCTTTGCAAGCACCGCTTCTGGGACCTCTGCAGTGATCATCTCATGGTGTACATTCATACTACTCCAAGGTTGATATCACCGAGTAGTTACCTTGCAGCATTATTAAGAAAATCTTGAAAGAAATTGGTCCTTCTCCTGCTACACACTTTGTGCCTCAATCAGTAGGGTTAAGAATATCGTGTTTCACAAGAAAACCCTTGTTGTATTACATTTCCATATAGAATCGGCGATTAAATGGCGAATATTAACACCAAGGAGTAAATAAATATGAAAACAACTTCTTTTTCGCTCAAACATTTATCCCCAAACTTAATGAAGCTTTATTCCCTTCTCTGTGAGACGCTGCTGATTAACACAGCCCTTGCACGAATTTACTTGACGAGCTTAGAATCCACGCCTTCCTTTTCATCCATAGATTTTTTTCAGAGTCCTTCGGTGAGCACTGTTTTTGTAGGCCCGTTGATTCCGCTTTATAACCTTCTCCCTTCAAGTCGGTGTGAATTCAATTTTGCCACAGATTCCATTCCTCGGTTTTCAGACAACTTCAAAGAATCAGAGCTAAACAGGTCAATAATCGGCTTTCCAACAAAATTTCCGGTGAATCTCAACTCTACCATTGAAAAAAAGAAGTCTATCAATGTCGCAAATAAACAAACAAATCGGACGTTTTTATGGTTGCCAGTATGTGATGCCAAGGCTTTGGGATGTATCGTCTATGCCCAGGTATACGTTTGAAGTGATATTATAAACCATGGGATATGTAGATGGGAACAAATCTAATGAAAAACATAACAGAATGGCTCAGAAATAAAGGATATCCAGAAGATTTCACGCTAATCCTTGGTAATCCTGCCCCTGATTATCCTCAAGGATATACCGGTGGACCTATAAGTGATCCATATTGGTCCAAAAGACCGATTACACCAAGTGGGGTTTCGCCAATTCATACGGTTCTGTTATCATCACCCAAAGTAGCCAAAGAATTTACCCTCATTATTTCCCAACAATCTCTCCCATTGATGATTGAACTGGAACCCGGTATATAATTTATTATTACATTGGTTTTTAATAAGTAAAGGTAGAAATCGGTGCATGGAACGAGGTATTTTTATCCAAATGGTATGCAGCTTTCCACTGGTTATTGCAAATATTGGTATTATTATTTATAACTAATCGTCTTATGGCCAAGTTAGAACATTGTGGGAATAGTTTTTGGAGGCTACAAGTTCTCCTTCAAACGGACAAAAATCGATATGTTTTATAAATTTTGGTTTATTGCCAATTTTATCGCCTCCATAGGTATTATTTACCAATAGTGGTTAAATATTGTTAGGGTTAATTATACAATTGACCATGAGATATTACCATTGGTGGTATTGGACGTTGGATGTATGGATTGGACAAGTTCGAACATTTACCTTATTGTTTGTTTTGTTGCGATGGTAATCTTTTGCTTAACAGAGCGTTAATCAGGTCAACTTAGGATCCTGGTATTGGAAAAAGAACATCCCAAGCAACGCAAATTCTACATTTTCAAGTTTTTCTTACTTTTGAGTTTCATCATTTACCTTGCTCGTTTGACGACCTTTGTCCTGGCCAGTCTGGGTGTGGCGGAAAAAATCACTAAATGGGAATTGGTGGTATTTCGCGTAACAATAATCCCGGTACAATGTATTCTTGCCCTGGCCTTCTTGTTTACCTTGGTGAAATTTATAAGACTTTCTTCTACTTCCTTTGTGGTTTTAAAGGATAAAGAAATGGAAATACAAAGAAAATATCTCTATCATCGAGTAATCCCCTCCTCTCACTTTTTTTAACTTGATGTTGCTTTTAGTTGTTGTGTATTTCCTGTGTTGGCCTGTTTTGTAATCTCAGCTTGGTGCTATTAAACGTTTGGACTGGAAGGCCTGAACTTGTGGATGTGGTTCCTGTAGTGGTCCTGCGATACATGTTGCGACATTCTTGCTTATCCGTTCAAGGCTTAGTATTCTTGGTATTTTTGGTCTGATTCAGTTGGAAAGTACACAAAAACACATACAAATATACACACACACACGCAATTTATTATCAAAATTTTGTTATATAATATTCCTACACTCTACCCTAGTTCTGTGTTATACAAGCTGCATTTGTCGCGGATTTTTGATAACACCCCAAATTACAGGTACTATAAGTCGGATTCCCCAATGGTCCACAATCCATCAACTGCTGTAACACGCAATAACTAGTTCCAGGCGTACAGGTTCCCGAAAACGCCGAAGGAACGGAAGGTGTACCAGAGGGTGGAGCATTCCCACCGGAGCAAAAACCTTTTCTATCCGGAAGCGTTACACAGCTTGATCCAAATGGACATTGTTGAATATACGCCATATTGTTCCCGGTGCAAATTGCAAGGGTAAACGTCGAAGGACAGTAATAGTCACCAATTAAGCAACCTGGATATGAACTAGAAACAGTTGATGGTGGAGGTCCTGTCACCAAGCTGACACAACTTGCATAAGTTGAATTTGTAGCCACACAAGCACTCAATGAATCACAATAAGTAACTGTTGCAAAAGTAATGGATGTGCAAGTAGCCAGTCGACCATTGCTGCAAAAACTATTGCCAACTACACATCCGCTGGAAAATATACTTGAAGGCGTCGGTGGTGGTGGTGGTGGTGAACTGTGGTAAATACAAGAGCCTTGACCTTGAAAGAGTGAAGAATTTGAACAAGTAGAGTTAAGGGGACAACCTGCAGTATTGCCCAGGTTGGGGCCTGTACATACCACCAAGTTTGCCACATCTGCACAGTAACTTCTACCAGTAACACATCCTGAGATAGTACCAGAAGAAGGAGAAGCTTGAGGTGTTACTATAACTGAACCCATGCAAATAGCTGTATTTCCAGGAGATATTAACTGACATGTGGTTCCTAATGCACAATATTGATAATTAATCCTCGTTCCAGAAGGGTTACAAATTCCTAACCTCCCATCTGCGGTACAGAAAGAATAATTTGGAGGACATTGTTGAATAACTGAAGAATCAAACATACTGCTGAATGAAGATGATGATGGGACTGGGACAGGAGCTGGTACCAAATTTGGAGAAGGAACGGAGTTTGGAGGAGGAAAGGAATTAGGAGAAGGAACTGATCCGAGATTGCCAAAAGGTGAAGGTGCAGGAGCAAGAGTTGAAGGTGAACCTGGAGTCACTGTGGAAGGCGGACCAGGAAAAGCTGAGGGATTATTACTAGGCGGAGGAAATCCTTGTGAAGGTGGCGATATTGGTGGAAAATTTGAAGGAGGCGATATCGACGGCGGCGGGATTGACGGTGGTGGGTTAGAGTTGGGAGGTGGAGAACCCTGCACGCATATTGCAATACTATCAGTATAACGCTGACATGTCATTCCGGAAGGACAATTGAGTGGTAAGGCGATGTTATTATCGCAAATGAGTAACCGTCCATCACTGCCACAAAGCGTAACACCAGTGGAGCAGTAATCCAAAACAATACTTGCTGCATTCATTGAAGGAGGTGGTGCAGAGGGAGGTGGAGGTGCAATTATTGTAGGAATTGTGGGATTAGCCGAGGGAGTTACTGAAGGAATATTAACTAAATTGGAAGAAGAAACCCCTATCCTGGATTCAACCTCGCAATAAGCTGATGCAGTGCTCAATGGCACACATTGTTGACCATCCGAACAGGTAGCATAGATATAAGCCCCATTCCTGCATTGATAGGTTCCACCATCTTCTGAGCAGATAGTACTTCCTTCCGAGCAGGTAGCTATGACATTGTCTCCTGGTCCTACTCCTACTGCCTTACAAGCTGCACTGTTGGATACGCAGGCTGTGTTCGCTGGGCATGCAAAATAGGAATAAGTACCTTTTGCACAGACCAACAAGTTCCCGTCCAGTGAGCATTGCATAGAACCTTCCTGTGTACAATATCTAGCCAACTTCCAGCTCTTGATGCCATTGGAACCTGTATTTATAGGGCTGCAATATATAGTCACAGGAGATGTTGCACGGCATTGAGTATTACTTCCACATTTGATAGAAATCAAGTTACCGCCCGAACAGAGCGTAAAACCACCAGTATTATCACAATTAGTAGTTCCTTCTACGCATGCTGTAGCCGAAGGTGGAGAAAGAGTTGTTTGAAAGGGAGATGTCGAGGGAACAATAGATGTAGTAGGTGGAGTCACTGCGGCAGCCTTGGCGAAACTAAACTCTTCTTCATCACAAAAAATGGTGTGTTTGGTAATTTGTTTACAACTCTTTCCAAGTTCACAGCTGAGATTAACAAACCGAGTACCAGTCTCACAACGAATGAAGCTTCGACTTCCAGTGCAAACAAATTCATTTTCCCGACCCTCGCAGCTTTGAATACTGGTTGTTTGAATTAATAATGGAAGGTATAAGCAGAGGAGGATCAAATTAAAAGTTTGACAACGTATCATTATATGGTGGTGATCTAGGAGTGGAAGAATACTTGGACAAAGATAAGCTTTAAATTTTTATTTTTTCCTCTGCATTCTCAAACTTCACAGCAGCAATTCACAGCATGGTACTATTGTAAAGGAGATTTAAAATAAAAATTTCTATTCACAATCACCGTAAATTACAAACAAATGGTTTTTCATATCGTAATAAAGTGCGTCATCTCCTGTTAACTGAAGAATCGAGTGAGAAATCCACGCCGTTTGTTGTATTATATGGTTGTGATTTAGTGGTGGTTTTATCCCTTAAATATCTACTTGTATCTATTCTGTCGTTTCTCTTAACTAATACCGTTTCAGCGAAGCTTAAAACTGATGTGTCCTGGCTATCAGTACTTTCACTAATGGAGGTAAATCCAGAATCGTTTTGTAAAGATCCTGATACATTGCTTGACTCTGTGGTTGTTACACTGCTTGACTCTGTGGATGAACCAGTATTTGTTTCCGTGGAAGTTGTAGTAGTCGTAGCGCCATCACTTGTACTGGAGTTTTCAGTCGCTCCTGTGGATGATTGGTTCTGGCTTGAGTTATTTGCTCCAATTTCTTCGCTGCTATTGTCAGTACTTGAAGTAGTTCCACTAATCACTGTGGTAGTGCTTTCAGTTGTTGAACCTGAGGAATCTTCACTTGTTGAGCCTGAGGAGCTTCCACTAACCACTGTGTTAGAACTTCCATCTGTTGAGCCTGAGGAACTTCCATTTGTTGAGCCTGAAGAACTTCCATTTGTTGAGCCTGAGGAACTTCCACTAACCACTGTGGTAGAACTTCCAGTTGTTGAGCCTGAAGAACTCCCACTTGTTGAGCCT
>QZWR01000345.1:0-17840 GCA_004114325.1 Zoophagus insidians | reverse complement strand
CTCCGGATTCGGATTAGATTCGTATCGATTGGCGCTTGAGAGTTTTGTAAAAAAATAAATAAATTACTTAAAACTATTCAGCGTAAGCGTCAGTAAAAGCAAAGTCAAAGACTGACAACACACGATACTAAACTGTGAATTATTTAAACCTTTCTTTGAAATCAATTTCAGTAAAAGTTTTTCTCCCTCGGATATAAAAATCGGCAACGATGCTGTGAAGATAAACTGCCGAAGTAGCGTAGTGCTTAATATCTTTTTTTAATTCTCTGCGTTTTTTCATCGTTTTTCCAAATGAGCCATAAAAGCTAAAATGCGCTCTTACAACTGCCCAGCAATGCTTGAACTGACCACTAAGCAAAAACTTTAGCCCCGCCAAACCATCTAATAAAAAACGAATGAATAATTTTGAGAAAAAATAGTTGGGGGGATGATTCTTACTCAATAAAAGTAAATTATTACGAAAATTCAGAAATGTTTTTCTTGAACTTGTTTTATTTAATGTACCTCCACCAACATGAAAAACAGTAGCATCCGGACAATACATTATCTTGTAACCTAAATTTTTCAGTCGCCAACACAGATCAATTTCTTCCATGTGGGCAAAAAAATCTTCATCAAAACCATTCACTTTATGATAACATTCAGCTCTTACGAACAAGCAAGCGCCTGTTGCCCAAAACACTTCGCGCACATCGTCATATTGCCCCTTGTCTTCCTCTATGTTTTCTAAAATACGTCCTCTACAAAATGGATAACCGAATTTATCAATGAATCCGCCTGCCGCACCTGCATATTCAAATTGCTTTTTATTATCAAATGCTTTAATTTTTGGTTGACAGGCTGCAATATTTTTATCCGTGTCCATTAATGTAATCACCGAATCAATCCAATGCGGGGTTACTTCCACATCCGAATTGAGTAACACATAATACTCTGCCTTTACAAGTTTTAACGCATCGTTGTAGCCTTTTGCAAAACCACCATTAACAGCATTTTGGATCAGCTGAATTTGAGGATAAGTGTTTTTAAGAAATGAAATGGAATCGTCAGAAGAATTATTATCCGCTACAATTATTTGTGAGTAAGAAGAATTGCAAGCAATAACACTAGGCAAAAATTTCTCAAGAAAACCTTTACCATTCCAGTTTAATATAACAACAGCAACCTTCATGAGGCAAAGGTATATGAAAAGCCTCTAATCATCCTAAAAAAGACAAGCCTTATTTAGGGTGATTAAAATTATCATCCGAATGACCACCAAAATCATCAGGTACCGATTCATCATCAAAATTACCTGAACCACCTTTACCCCCATGAAGAATAACCTGCCATCTTGCTTCATATACTTCACCCTGTGCAGTAGAATGTAATAACTTGTACTTATTTGAAACCAAATCAGGATTGTAGAACACAAACTTTTTATTGGATTGTTTGTTGGTAGGGTTAGATAATATTTTTGAATTATCTACTAACTGATCATATTGCCATATTTCATAAGGATAAGCGTTGGGCTCATGCTCAACAACATCTCTTTGAATAGGCGGACCATATTGCAGATATACTCTACCTCTATCCGTATCATAGCCTTTTAAGCCATAGGTTCCAAACTCTTTATTCACTACCATCACATCTTTATAATATTCGAGCCATGTTAGTTGAGGCTCGCTTGCATTACGTGATTTCCAAAAATTATAAAAAAACTGTTGCATCAATTCTATTTTTTTTTCTTTGAGTTGATTTTCTGCAAATTGAATTTCAGAATAGCTTGATATGGGGCGAAGGCAACGGATGTAATCAAGAAGTGTATCCACACTTTTGTATTCACTCACAAATGTGTGGCTCACATCAATCGCTTTTAGATCCTCAACACTCAAGGCGCCTTGTTTATTCTTTCGTTGAATAAAACATTTTTGCTCCGCCTGTATTTTATTGTCCTTATCCCTTACTTCGATCACAAAATTATAATTGCCGGAAGGCAAAGCAGCTACGTTAAGTTCAGCCAACACAATATTTACATCATTCGCATTTTGTTTAATAAAAGCGCTGTATTCATTCAGTTTAACCTTTTTCTCAAATGATTCCAAATAATAGCTGACAAGGATCCTTTGCCCTTCACCCATTATTTTTTTCGCATTATAGATCTCGGCATATACTTTAATGTTATTAATATTTTCAGGAAAATAAGTAGAAATGTACGGGATCAGATCATAACCACTTTTTGTTACAACGGATGAAGTAACCGATTTTGTATACGATTCCAACAGCTGAATGTCGGATATCGCTATAACATCATCTTTAAAATTAATAACAATAGGAACAATGGTTGTAAATGCTTTGCTTTGAAAACCGTTTTTATCAGCAATCGTCAGCTCCATGCTGTATGTTCCATTAGCCAGAGGGTACCGTTGCTGATCAATAAAATTTGGAAAACCTTTTGAAGTATCTGTCACTTCAGGGCTACTCAAGGTATATTTTTGAGCCTTCTTAATTTCACCATTTTGTTTGAAACTTACTGTAATATCAACAGCGCCTTGGTATTTACCATTCGCATTTTTCACAAACTTAACAGTGTTGCCCAGTACCGATAAATAAGTTTCAAAAAAGGGACCTTTATTGGGAATATTAAAAGCAGCATACGTTAAATATGCAGTAGGGTTGCCGGCAAAAAGGTTGTTGGTAAACAACGCAATAGCAACAAACGAAATAATCAAATACTTTTTCATAGAAATTGCTTCTGAATGATGATTGATAGCGGGGAGCCTAACAAAGTTAATGAATAATTATATTTTTTTAACTTTTTTCTATGTGAAAACAAAAAAATGATACTTTTGTCCCCGGAGAGATGGCAGAGTGGTCGATTGCGGCAGTCTTGAAAACTGTTGAGGGTCATACCTCCGGGGGTTCGAATCCCTCTCTCTCCGCTGAATAACAAAGAACCCCGCTAATAGCGGGGTTCTTTGTTTTATAACTATACTTACACTTTCTATTGGCTAAATCAAGTTTTACTAAAAAACATTTTTACAGCAATGATTAAAAGCAATACACTAAATAACTTACGCATTAAAGCCGGAGATAATTTTATTGCTAAGGCTGAACCAAAATAACCACCAACCATAAACGCTGCAGCAATAATCATCGCATATTTCATATTTACATAGCCGGCCTTGTAATAATTATAAACTGCAAACAACCCTATCGGAGGCAGCATCACCGCAATACTCGTTCCCTGAGCGGTTTGCTGATCTAATTTCATGATCAGAATAAGTGCGGGAATTAAAATGATCCCCCCTCCCAAACCTACCATTCCGCCCAATGTACCGGCAACCAAGCCAATAATAATTAATAAGAGGATCGTTATGAGGTTCATTTTCGACATTTTTATAACTGCGTTTCTTTTAACAATGTTTCTTCATCTATCAAACCTTGATGCTTCCAAATAAGTTTTCCATCTTTATACAATTCCAGCAAGGGGATTCCGTCAATACCTTTTTTATTCAAGAGATCTTTGTTTTCATCAGCATCCACTTTTAATAGAATCAATTTATCTTTTTTCTTATCTGCCAAAGCATCTAGCATAGGAGCAATTTTTTTGCAAGGCTCGCACCATTTTGCATTAAAATCAACTAAAACATACTTATCTGTTTTTAAATGACCATTAAACTCATCCATTGACATGCCCAATGATTGAGCACTAAAGGCACCACTCTCTGTAGGTTTATTTGAAGCATTCCATTTCATGATCCCACCATCCATATTATAAACCTCACTAAATCCAAGATCACCCATTTTATCGGCTGCGTTGCCACTTCTTCCACCAGAAAGACAATACACCAAAACCGGTTTGCTTTTATTGAGTGTTTTCAACTGCGCGTCAAAATCATCGCCGTTTATATTCATATTTAAAGCTCCCTTCAAATGCCCTTCTGCGTATTCTTCTGGTGTTCGCACATCAATGAGCTGAACATCTTTATTTTCACTCAGTTTTTTTTCAAAATCATCAACTGAAATTTTTTCGTTGATCGATGTTGAATTTTTAGAATGGTTTTGACATGCAACAAAACTTGCTGCAGAGACAAATAAAATAATGGCTGCTATTTTTTTCATGTGTTTTTTTAGTTTGTTTATAGCATAGCATTTTTATGCCGGCACTGCTATTTTAATTTCAGGGTTAAAGATAATTTTCGACTTTACAGAATTTGAAATTAAACAATTTGCCTCTGATTTTTGAAGAACTCTTTCAGCACGCTCTTTATTTTGCTCACTTGCAATCGTTACCACAGGCATCAATGTTACTTCACTCATCATGTATTTTCCATCCACTACTTCCAATTTACCGATCGCTTTTGAATCAAAACTCAGATATTCCAACTTTGAGTTTTCAGCAATAGAAAGGAACGTGGTCATCAAACAACTATTGATTGCTGCAACAAAAAAATGTTCCGGCGACCAAATACCTTCTATCCCCTTAGGAAATTGAGGTGGGGTTGCTACTTCAATCGTACTCGGTAATTCAGGAGAGCTTACTATTCCTTTACGATCCGCAGTCCAGTTAACCGAGACTTCATAAAAATGTGCTGTAGTATCCATATCTAAAATTTTTATTTAGTGTTTTGTTCTAACAATTGTTTTAAATGATCGGCAGGTACTACGCCCGATTGACGCCATTTAATTTCTCCGTTCTTAAAAATGATCAAAGTTGGAACACCTTGTATTTTATAAGTATTTGCCGCTGCCGGATTTTTATCTACATCCACCTTTAGTATCGTTGCTTTATCACCCATCATACCTTTTAATGTTTCGAGAATAGGTGCCATCATTTTACATGGTCCGCACCACTCTGCCGAAAAATCTACCAGTGTAGGTTTTTCCGATTTTATTATTTCTGAAAAATTTGCCATAATTAATTTTCGTTTGATATTTTACCAATCGCACAACTCACATATGATCTAGCATTGGCAGCTAGTTTATCAAAACCTTCCTTGGTATTTTTTTCCGGGTAACCCAGTGAGTCCAATTTTTCTTTTATGATATCCAAAGAAAAATCATCTGCATACGTTACCTCCACACTTCCCTTGGCAAGATCTACATTTACACCTGTAACTTCAGGAAAAGATTTCAATCCTTTTGTGATGCTTCCTGCACAACCACCGCATTTCATATTATCCACTATCAATTGCGTTTTCATCTGTTTATTTTTTAATGATCAATTACTTTATTTCCTCAAAGGTTGTTTTATCAATTGATGAAGACAATGACCTATCTTCTTCTCTTGAATGATCAATATCATATATAGGCGCACAACAACCAACACTCCATACTGCTTGATATAAAAGAACTCCACCCAATATAGCAAAGAGCCATTCTTTGTTTTCCCAAGCTTGCACCAGTACCATTATACCCAGCACCAATCTGATCGCCCTCATGAAATTCCAATTACTTAATAAACGTTGTTTCCAATTATTGAGCATCTCTTTATTTTTTTTTATGACTAACCAAACTGCGCCATGAACCTCCATTGTGAACATTTGTAAATCCATTGGATTTTAAAATACTTTTTGCTGAAGCACTCCTCATACCTGATGCACAACAGGTAATGATGTATTGATCTTTATCCTTCAACTTGCTTAAGTTATTTTGCAACTGATCCAATGGAATGTTTACCGAACCTTTTACACTTCCTCCTGTATATTCACCTTTAGTGCGTACATCAAGGATCAATGCGCCTTTCGAAATCAATTCCGACATATCAACTTTGGGTCCGATGCCGAATAAATTTTTTATTAATTGTATCATAATTAATTTTTTTAAGGTTTAGCAATAACAATTTACATCCATCCATGAGCCACCATTGAAACAATCAATAGCATATTGTTTAAGATATGCTGTTGCCTGACCGCTTCTTCCACCTGACGCACAACATAATATCACCTTCTCCATTTTTTTTAATTCACTTATTCTGTTGGGAATTTCCTGCAAAGGAATATTAATACTTCCGGCAACATGCCCACCCATAAATTCGGCAGGTGTCCTCACATCCACAATCGATGCTTTTCCGCTTTTAATTAATTGTTCAATGCTTTCCATAATTTTATTTTTTTGTATTCTCTTGTTGTGATTCTCTTTTGAATATGCTGAGAAATATTCCGCCCACCATGGCTCCGTATAAAGAACTGTTAACGGCACTTGATGTAATGGCACACGTGCCGGATGCACAACCTACAAAATACCAATAGCACCATCCGGCAAATGCGCCAACAACTACACCAATCAATTCCAACTTATATTTTACGAATGTATTTTTCATTTACGATACAAAGGTCAACAGATAGAATTACCTTATTGGGAACATTTGTTGGATAAGTGTGATTTTGATAAAAAATGACAGCATTACTTCGTTTCAAAAAACTACATTTTCCAGTTTCAATTGTTCTAAACTTCAAAAAAATATTTTCTAACTTTTTTCCTTGATGAAAAAAGGTACTATGATCATTTCCAAATAAAAAACACAACTTTTTAAGCAGCGATCTTATAATTTTCAATATACTCTGATTCATTTTTCCAAAGAGTATAAATTAATACAAGCATTTTTCTCGCTACTGCGGTTACTCCCACCTTTTTAATCCTTTTTCTTTCCACCAATTTATTATAAAAAAATTTCAAGTCTTGATTGTGTTGTATTGCGCATAAAGCAGGCATATACAGTGCATGCCTGATAAAACGATTTCCTTTTTTAGATATTCTAGATTTTTTCTTTAATAAGCCGGATTCATGGAGTACAATATCCATTCCTGAATAACTAACTAATTGTTTTACATTTTCTACTAAAGCAAAACCATTAGTTTCTGCTAAAATACAAATGATGGTCATGAAACCCACTCCTGGTATGGTTTCTATCTTAATTACTTTTTCTAGTAAAGCTTCATCTTGATAAACAATATTTTTTAATTGAAATTCAATTTGTAACAACTGAGTTTCTAAAAGTTTAATCTGTGCCTTCAAGCGTTTTATTGTTTCCTTAGGCGGCTCATAACCATGATTTTTTGCATGTATCTGATTCTTGATCATCGTTAGCTTGGTCTTATTGTCTTTATATTCCCTTGTAAGAGCTTTGATATCATGCATAAGCATAGTAGGAACATTCCATTTTTGTAATTTTCTTTCAAGCCCTATTTGAACTAAAATTTTTGCATCAATTTTATCTGTCTTCGATTTTATTTCTAAACTCTTGGCATAGTGCTTCGTTTTGTTAGGTAGCAGAACACAGACATTTGCTTGTTTTTCGCTTAGATAAAATGCTAGATTTTCATAATACACTCCTGTCGCTTCCATTACATACCAGCATTCCATTTTCTTGTCAACCGTAGCCTTTACACATTCTATAAGCTTTTTAAACCCCTCCTTGTTGTTCACAAACATCATTTCTTTTGAAAAGTTAATCTTTTGATTTTGATTTAAATGTCCAAAGCAGACAACAAAATTGTCTTTAGCCACATCAATCCCGATAACATGTTTTAGTTTTTCCATATTTTTGCATTTAAGTGAAACAATAAATGGCAAAAACTTCTTTATAATCTTAACTCGTGTATTATACGGGGTACTCTCTAAGTCCCTAAGTACTATTCAGATTTTAAAAGAAGAAAGAGAATGGGGATGATTTCTTTTTTAGGATATATTCAGGGGAAACTGAATTATCTGTTACAAAATAGTTCTCCCATTCTCTCTTTGCCAATTTTCTCTCTAAAATAATCAGGAAACAAACATACGAGTTGCAAAAATCCCGATAGCTATCGGGACGAAACGGCATCGTCTTGCTTCAATCCTTACCCTTGTTTTCATAACATGATTAAGTAAACCGAAATTTTATCTTTAAGAAAGAGAAAGAATTTTCAAACAAAAAAGCAGGTATAAGTTTTATACCTGCTTTTTAATATCATACTAATAAATCCTATTTCTCTTTTTTGCGCGTTGACAAGCCAAATGGTAGATACAAAGGACAAAAACTAATAAAGCTTGTTAAAATAAAAACACCCGACAATATCAAACCGATAGTGGCTACTGTTCCATTAATTTGATGTGCAAAATACAATCCTAAAATGACCAACGCAACGATTATTCGTAATACGCGATCGGTACTTCCCATATTTTTTTCCATGATTTTAGTTTTAAAGTTTAAGCAAATCTATGGCTAATTAAAATGGCAGTTGGGAACATTTGTTACATTAAACAGATAAAACTTCAACATAATTTCTTCCAAGCTTAACAAGCTTTTTCTGCTCCATTGTTCGAAGCAATCTACTAATGGCTTCCCTGTGCGTGTGGAGCTCATCCGCAATTTGTTGGTGGGTAGTTTCTATCACTCTTGTATTCAAAGCTTTTGAACGCTCCTGCAAATAATGTAATAACTGTTTATCCATATTACTAAATGCGATCAGATCGATTACCTGAATCAACTCCGCAAAACGATTTTGATAATTACTGCTGATATATGCTTTCCACTCGGGATACACATACCAATCTTCCATCAGTTTCACAGGTATTTGCAGGATCTCCGTTTTATCTTCGGCAATGGCTTTGATCATGCTTTTCTTTCCTGACTGACAACAAGTAAGCGACATAGCACAGGTTTGTCCCGGATATAAATGATACAAGAACACTTCTTGTCCATCCATGTCTTGTCGAATAATACGAATACTTCCTTTTAAAACAATAGGGATAAAAACAATCTCATCACCGGGTGTCATCAACACTTCCCCTTTTTCAAATGATCTATGACGGGAATGTTTCTCAATTTCATTAGTGAGATCCTTGTCGCTGAATATTGAATTAGTTTGATTCATGTTCTATTATTTTGAATTGATCAAAAATACGTTTATTAAAACGAGTAGAAAAATCCTTCTTTTTTCTCAATGTATTTTTTCTATATTTATACTTTCAAACCCTTTATAATATGAACAAAAACACGAGCATTACCAACCCATTCAACATTGTAGTGATTGTTGCCGCATTGGGTTATTTTGTTGACATATACGATCTGATTTTATTTGGAATTGTGAGAAGACCAAGCCTGCTCGACATAGGCGTTGCCGAAAGTCAATTGAAAGATGCGGGTATCTATTTGAACAACATGCAAATGATTGGAATGATGCTAGGCGGAATTGTTTGGGGGATGTTGGGCGACAAACGAGGACGACTATCTGTTTTATTTGGAACGATATTGCTTTATTCATTGGCAAACATCGCCAATGGTTTTGTAGGAAAAGGATTTTTAGGAGCCGACAGCCTTACGTCATACGCATGGCTGAGAGTAATTGCGGGCTTTGGCTTAGCGGGCGAATTAGGGATCGGTATCACATTGGTATCGGAAGTAATGACAAAAGAAACACGTGCTTGGGGAACTACCTTGGTAGCCGGTGTTGGAGTATTAGGTGCTGTGTTGGCTTATTTTGTTGCTAAATGGGGATGGCGCGAAGCCTATTGGGTAGGTGGCGTTTTGGGCTTGTTCTTGCTTGGACTTCGTATCTATGTCCACGAATCCGGCATGTTCGATAAAGTAAAAAAATCATCGGCTAAGCGAGGAAGTTTTATCAGCCTTTTCAGTGATGGAAAAAAATTCTTCAAATATATTTGCTGTATTTTGGTGGGTGTGCCGGTTTGGTACGCGATAGGAATTCTGATATTTTTTGCGACAGAACTTGGAAAAGCGATTGGCGTTGATGGAACTATTGATACCGGAAAAACGATCATGTTCCATTACATAGGAGCCGCTGTAGGAAGTATTCTCATTGGTTTCACCAGCCAGAAATTAAAATCAAGAAAAAAAGCGCTGATCATTTTCATAGCATCCATGGGCATTTTGTGCGCTTACTACTTAACATCAAGAGCACTTACACCCGAGTCATTTTATTTGCTGATCTTCATTTTAGGAATCGCGATGGGCTATTGGGCATTGTTTGTTACGGTGGCATCCGAACAATTTGGCACCAATATTCGTTCAACAGTTACCACTACTGTTCCTAATTTTGTGAGAGGCACAACAGTAGGAATGACCTTGTGGTGGCAATCCATGTCGGCAGGAAACGGCATTGTACATTCGGCAATGATAGTTGGAGCAGTTGTTATTCCACTTGCAATTATTGCGGTATTGTGTTTAAAAGAAAGTCACGGTAAGGATTTAGATTATTTAGAGATTGATTAAGATGAGCAAAAAAACAGTAGTCATCGGAGCATCCGACAACCCGGAACGATATGCATACAAAGCAACCATTGCTTTGCAAAAAAAACAACACGAAGTTATTCCTGTTGGATTAAAAGATGGATTAATAAATGGGATTCAAATCATCAAAGGCAAACCCGATATAAAAGATGTTGATACCGTTACACTTTATGTTGGACCTCAAAACCAAGCAGCGTGGACTGATTACATCATCAGCTTAAAACCAAAACGCGTTATTTTTAATCCGGGAACGGAGAATACGGAGTTTGAACAATTACTTCAAAAAAATAATATTGAGCCCGTTGAAGCATGCACACTAGTGATGCTCTCTATCGGAAACTACTAAAACAAAAAAGCCCCACTCCTTTTAAAGAATGGGACTTTCCTGAAATTTCAATCACAAACAAACAATCAATTTTTATTTATTTTTTGGCATCGATGCAGGATTAGCTTGCATAGTTCCGGGAGCAGCAGCACCTTGAGTTGCAGCTTTCACTGACGCAGGAGTAGCAGTACTTTTTGGTGCAGTTTGTTTTACTTCCGTACTTGAAGAAGGCCCTTGCATTTGAGGAGCGGGTGTTACTGATGGCTTCATCGTTCTTGGAGCAACAGCAGGCTGTGCAATTTGTTGTTCTGTTTTAACTGCCGCTTTTTGAGGAGCTTGTTTCATTTTACCTTCTTGAAAATGATGATTGTGTCCGTATGTTGCAGCGGATATAATTCCTACGCAGGCAACTATTAAACTTAATTCTTTCATGTTTATATTTTTAAATGGTTTATACATTTTCATAACGCAATGTTAGTGCCAATATTTTGAATAGCCTTGTTAAATTCTGTTAAACTAAATGTACAAAAAAAGAATCGGAATTAACAAACTTCATCAATACATTTTAAAATAATATCGCAAGCTGTTTTGATCTCTTGCTCTGTAATTACAAGTGGTGGGGCAATGCGCATGGAATGTGCATTAAATAGGAACCAATCGGTGATCACACCATTGGCAATACATTTATCAATAATGGATTTATTTTGTTCAAAGCTTTCGAACTCCAACGAAAAAAACAATCCTTTTCCACTGATCGATTTTATCTTAGGATGTTTTAACAATTTCCGAAACAGCTGTTCTTTCGCTTCCACCTGCTCCATTAATTTTTCTTCCAACAATACGTTCAATGTAGCAAGGCTTGCCGCGCAGCAAACGGGGTGTCCTCCAAACGTAGTGATATGGCCCAGCACCGGATTATTGGTAAGCACACTCATTATTTTTTTTGAAGAAATGAATCCACCAATTGGCATTCCGCCTCCCATGCCTTTTGCGATACAAAGAATATCCGGTACAAAATTATACTGCTCAAAGGCAAACAATTTTCCTGTTCTTCCAAAACCACATTGTATTTCATCAGCCACCAACAGCACTCCTACTTCATTACAGCGCTCACGTAATTTTTTAAGGAAATTATTTTGAGGCAACACCACACCCGCTTCGCCCTGAATAGTTTCAACCACCACACAAGCTGTGCGCGAAGTAATTTGTTGTAAATGCTCCGTATTATTAAATTCAATTTGTTTGGTGTCGGGCAACAATGGACGAAATGAATTTTTAAATTCTTCGCTGCCCATAATGCTTAAACTACCCTGTGTGCTACCGTGGTAGGCATTTTTAAAAGAGATGATCTCTGTACGACCGGTAAAACGTTTTGCCAATTTCATGGCTCCTTCAATTGCTTCAGTACCCGAGTTCACAAAATAAACTGAACTTAAATTTGCAGGAAGATGCTCTGATAAACGTGTTGCCAATTGCACCTGCGGACTTTGAATATATTCGCCATACACCATCAGGTGCATGTATTTATCCAACTGATCTTTAATAGCTGCAACAACTTTTGGATGCCTGTGTCCCACATTACTAACGGCAATGCCTGAAATCAGATCCATGTAGCGTTTACCATTTACATCATACAAATAAATCCCTTCGGCTTTTTCAATTTCCAAAGCCAAAGGCGATTCACTGGTTTGTGCAACATGATCTAAAAAAAGCTGACGAGGTGTTAACATAAAGCAAACTTACGTAAAATTTGAATTGTTGGAATTAGCTATATTTGAGTATGTTTAATTTTATCAAACCTCTACTTACTGCTGTTTTAGTAATAAAGCTTGGTACCACTTTCGGACAAACATTCACTTACCCCATTATAAAAAAACAGGTACTAACAATTTCTGATCTAATCCCACCCGGCTGGATCCTACTCGACTCAGCCAATGGCGACCTTAATAAAGATAAGCTCAACGATCTTGCTTTAGTTCTTCAACATAAAGACAGTGTTATAATTTACAAAACAGAGGATGGTTTTACAGACACCGTGCTTACACAACCACGAATATTACTTATATTTTTTCATGAAACTTCAACCAACAATTATCAATTGGTAGAACAAAGCAATACATTTATATTAAACAATGATAACCCATCAATACAAGACCCTTTTCAAAAAGTAAGAATTGAAAAGGGAATACTTTTTATTGATTTTCATATCTTCTGTAATATTGGTAGTTGGTATATTACCAATACCACTTATCAATTTCGATATCAAAATCAATCTTTTACGCTTATCGGTGCTGATAATAATTCCTTTCACCGGGCAACACAAGACTACGAAAATTACAGTTATAATTTTCTAACAAAAAAATGGAGTCTTACCACAGGAAACGACAGCACAGAAAATAAACCAAAAACCGAATGGCATCAAATTCAATTGAAAGAACTAAAAACACTTAAAACATTGGTTAGACCATATTCTTGGGAAGTAACTAAGGATGTTTATTTATAAAATATGCTCTCTCTAAATCCACATCAAAATGTCTTTTTAATAAGACCCTGAATAGCTTCAAACCTTGAAGGTTTTAAAACCTTGAAGGTTTAGAATTTCAATAGACCTGACTAGTCTATTCTCCATCGATTCATTAACAAAAATTAACCATTATCAGTTATTATAATGATCTTCCTCATAGTTGCTTTCTTTTTTTAAAGGTAGCTTCACATTAGGAATTAAACAACCAACCGTTATGAAAACAAAAATAATTTTCGGGTTAATGTGTATAAGCCTTGTGTTTATTGTGACTTGCCGCCACTTACCAAATGATGTACCTACTCCATCCATACCTACTTCTAACGGAAATGGGAATGGTGGTGGAAACGGAAATATAAAAGACAGCGTTTGTTTTTCGGAAGAAATACTTCCTCTCTTAATTTCTAATTGCGCTAAATCGGGCTGCCATGATGCTAATACAGCAAGAGAAGGAGTTGTATTGAATTCGTACACCAATGTTATAAATACTATTTCAGGCAAAAAATTAATGAAAGTTATTCAGGCAAGCGGTTCTGATCTCATGCCTCCATCCTCTTCAGGTCCGGCACTTACACCGGCACAAATTGGTTTGATCCAACAATGGGTTGACCAAGGAAGAAAAAATGGGATTGATTGTCAGTGCAACATTGATACAAACAATGTAACTTTTAGCACTACTATTTTTCCGATGATACAAAGCAATTGTTTGGGTTGCCACAATTCCACTGCTCCCATTCTTACTAATTACACATATATTAAAGCACAAGTGGATAACGGCAAAATTTACAAGTCCATGAATCATTTGGCAGGTGCTGTGGCAATGCCTTTAAATGGCCCTCAATTATCATCTTGTAAGCTAACTGCCTTTAACAAATGGGTTCACGCAGGTGCGCCTAATAATTAATATGGAAAAATTGATCAAGAGCTTTTTAGCATTTGTAGGTTTAATTATAGTAGTAAATCTTTCGTCCTGTTATTACGACAATTTAGAAAGACTCAATCCGCAAGTTGCTACGGTATGCGATACTTCAGGAACAATATCGTATGCAACAATTATAAAACCCATCATCGATAACAATTGTAACTCCTGCCATGCAGGTGCTTCTCCATCGAGCGGAATCAGTTTGGATACTTATTCTACATTAAAAAGTTCGGCACTTACAGGCAAATTATACAACTCCATAACATGGGCAAATGGTGCATCACCCATGCCCAAGGGCTCCAGCAGTAAAATGGATGATTGTTCAATTACCAAAATCAAAAAGTGGATAGACACTAATTACCCGCAATAATTATGATCAAAAAATTATCAATTATTCTCTTCGCCATTCTCATCAGCACAAGTATCAAACTTAAAGCACAGGATGATGATATGCTGAAATTGTTGGACAGTGTTTCCACTACGCAAAAGAAACCGAAAGAATATGTGTTTGCTACATTTAAAGGAAGCCGGCTAATTAATTTTCATACTGTTGAAATGCCGGGACCCAACTCGTTGGAGTTTCGCATCTCACATCACTTTGGCGATTTTAATACAGGAGGTTATAATTTTTGGGGATTGGATGGCGGCGCAAGTATCCGATTAGGATTGGAGTACAGCAAGAATGGAAGATTTGAAATTGCCTTGGGAAGAAGTTCATTGGAAAAAACCTACGATGGATTTGTGAAATATAAATTATTAAAACAAACCACCACAAACCGTCAACCTGTTACCATTACATTGTTTGCCGGAATGTATTACATCACATTAAAAGACCCTAACAAAGCGGCAACCGGCATCGACCGATATCAATATCAAACCAGTAGATTATCGTATTGTTATCAGGTAATTGTTGCACGAAAATTTTCTTCGCGCTTTTCATTACAACTTTCACCTACCATGGTGCATTACAATATTGTGGATAAACTCACGGATAAGAATGATCTGTTTGCAATTGCTTTGGCTACCCGATATAAATTTACTAAACGCATGGCGGTATCATTCGAGTATGAATATCGCATCAATAATTATACAGCAACTAAATATTACGATGCCGTTGGATTAGGCATCGATATTGAAACAGGCGGACACGTGTTTCAGGTATTTGTAACCAACTCCGCGGGAATGATCGAACCGCAAGTATACGGACACACCACTGCCGACTGGCAAAATTGGGGCCTAAAATTAGGATTCAACATTTCCAGAATGTTTACAGTTGGCGGCAGAAAAAAAAGTAAGTAGCTTTTCAAGTCTTCTATTCTTTTGATTATCTCTTCAAACCTTCAAGTTTTTTTCACTTAAACTACAAGACCTGTCAGGTTTTAGAAACCTGACAGGTCTAAACATTTAGCATGAAAAACAACAGAACAAAGGCTTTAGCCCTGAACTACCCACTTTCATTGCAAAAGCATATATAACTTTACGAACACTCCTTATTTCTAAAACCTGACAGGTCTATTTTTTAGAAAACCTCACACTTAAATTTTATTTCTTAAATTGGTTTACTTAAAAACTTAATTTGATGTTATACCGACTTTTAAAAAGTTTAATGCGAATTACGGTGAGTGTATTTTTTCGCTCCATCACCATCCGTAACAAAGAAGTGATTCCTAAAAAAGGCCCATTGATGGTATTGGCAAACCATCCGAGCACATTCATGGATCCAATTGTTATTGCAACGATACTCGACCGTGAGGTATATTTTTTGGCGAAAGGCGAATTGTTTAAAGGCCCATTTGCAAAATGGCTCTTACCAAAATTTAACATGATACCCGTGTATCGCAAGCAAGACGACCCTTCGCAGATGAGTAAAAATCAGGACACCTTCAAAAAATGTTTCGAGCATTTAGAAAATGGAGGAGCTATTTTAATGTTCCCCGAAGGTGTGAGTATTACGGAACGTAAGCTGCGTCAAATAAAAACAGGCGCTTCACGCATTGTACTGGGTGCCGAAGAACGCAACAATTTTGAATTAGGAACACAGATCATCACCATCGGATTAAATTATACCAACCCACACAAGTTTAATCGCGACCTGTTCATCAACATTGCGGAGCCTATCAAAGTTGCTGACTACAAAACAGAATACACCAAAGATACATTTGAGGGTTCACAAAAACTGACCGAACAGATCCGCAAACAATTGGAAGAACTGATCATTGCCATTGAAGATGACAAAACGGATAAATTAGTAAATGACATTGAAACACTTTATAAATATAAACTTTCAAAAGATCTTGGAATTTCAAAAGATGATAAAGCTGCCGAATTCAACCTCACTAAAAACATGGTTGAAACGGTCAATTATTTTATTGCAAGCGATCCTCAACGTGTGGAAGACATCCGTTCAAGAATAAAAGAATACTTCATTAACCTTGAACAGCTTGGTGTACAGGACATAGACATTGCCCGTAGTGAAAACAACAAAACCGTTGGCGGTAGCATTTTACAAGCATTTTTTACGATCATCTTAGGCTTTCCTGTTTATTTATATGGTCTGATAAATAATTTTTTACCCTTTGAAATTCCAGGCTGGCTTGCAAAAAAGATCAGTAAAACCATTGAGTTCAGAGGCTATAGGAATGGTGGGCGGCATGTTTACATTTTTAATTTTTTACAGCACACAAATTGTTTTGGTTGAAAAACTAACACATAACAAATGGATCACCGCTTTGTATGCCATCAGTTTGCCTTTAACAGGATTGTTTGCTTATTGGTATTACCATACGGTTGGCAAGATACGCGCCAAGTGGAGCCTGATGATGATCTTCTATAAAAAGAGTGTATTCATCTCCAACCTTATTACCGAGCGCGAACAGATCATTGCGGAGTTTGATAAAGCGAGGACGGATTATAGTAGGTTTAATAATAAATAAACGCTACGAAGACTATTATTCAACCACTCCGTGGTTGGTAGCATAAGATCTACTTCTTCCTACTCTGCATTGCATGCAGAGTTATTAAAATTAAATCCCTTCAGGATTCAAAAAGTAAAAACAAAAAGCCTCAAAGGCTTTAATATTAATAACCCCGAATGAAATTCGGGGGAAAGACAAAGAAAAAAACAATCTCAACCCTGAAGGGGTTGAACAGTAATACCTACAACAAATACATTACATAAAAAAACAAACGACCCTAAAAGAGTCGTTTGTTTGAAATTACTTCATTGATCCTCCACGGAGGATCAACAATAAAAATTAGATTACATCCAAGTAGCTACAAAGCGGTTGAATTCAGTTTTTAATTCTGCATAAATTTTATTGAACGAATCCATTTTTTCATGCATTGTTTTATGATCCGTAAACAATTTATGGTCAATAGCAACAGGATGTTCCGAAGCATATTTAGCCAACCATTGCTCATGCACGGTTACTTCATGATTTAAAATATCTAATTGTTCTTTTTGAATGATGAATTGATTTTGAAAATGTTCTACTTGTTTCAAAACCTCTGCACTGTTATTTTTTGAAGCGATCTCGCCCAATCTTTTTTGGTAAATTTTTAATTCGTCAGCATAAAATCTTGCTGATGATGTCCATAGTTGATGCTCAAAATGTAGCTCATCGATGTGTTTTCCTTTTGTTGCTGTTGCCATAGTATTTTGTTTTTAAATTTATTTGAAACAAAGCTAATCTATTTAACAAGGATAATGGAATGATTAATATCAGGCAAAAAACTGATTTAAGTCAGCAATTAAAATGAATGGCTTGGGGATATGGGATTTCATCGCACAAAAATTAAAATCTCATTTGCAAATTCTTTCTAACTTTATTAAAAATATGTTTTTATGAGTATTTGGTTT
>QZWR01000344.1:0-17859 GCA_004114325.1 Zoophagus insidians | reverse complement strand
AATCGATATCGTGGAAGAATATAATGCCGGTATGAAGAGGATTTCCTAATTAGGATTAGATATGGTATGTATATTGAAAGAAGTTGTTATGTTGTCTGTTTTGGGATTATTGTGAAACCATCACGTGATCTGGCCATGCGTGTTTGCTTTCATATATACTGGGGGGTTCAGCCAAACTTTTCCCCCTCAGTTTGGTTAACATTTCTACTGAAGTAATAAAAGTTACTTCTACTCCTATCTCTCCTTTTTTTTCACTTTTTAACCTACTTCCCCGTCAAGCCTAGCTTGACACCTACGATCCTTTCCCTCCTAGTGAGCCGACACCAATCTTTACCTAACCCCCTAAATTTTGTGTTTACGTACCTTTTATAAGCAACACACCAGTTGTATTATTTTAGATACGTAACACAAGTGTCAGAAGGAGTTTCCTTTTATGGCTCTGAAACTCCATTGATGACACGTTTTCCGTTCACGTTTATCCATTCAAAGCTATCACGAGCTTTGATAAGATAAACATAATAATAGAATTAATTATTATTACTTCCTTTCTAAATACTGCTGCTAATATTATTACACATCTGTTCTAATACCTCTCCGGCCTCCCCTTGTTACATCCTCATGATTGGTTGGCCTTTACTATATAAACAAGGCCAACTTCTCATGTCTTTAATAAATTTACTTAGCACACAATCAAAACTCTTCTATTTTTCACCTTGAGGTTACGTCTCTTGGCATTTTTACTGAGTTAACCTTTAAATAAAACCAAAAGAGCTTCGTGCTTCGTCAGCAGTTAGGTGTTTAAATCTAACACCATCAATGTTTGATTGTTGAAATAAACAACAGCAATAAAATTAATATTTATTTAAGAAGTAACGTGACATATTCGAGCTTGCTTCAGCTCGGTAATAGTCAAGACAATGAATTTGGAAAAATTTCAAACTAGCTTGCGATTCGTTGAAATCTCAAGTGAGTTCCAAAATGGACAATAATATTATTCACTTTATCCAATTTTTCTCCATGAGGAACCAACCGTATTACATGAATAATATATCAAATGAGGAACAATAATTTATAGTATAACGTATATAAAAAGATTATTTATTGATAACTTATTTGTGGAGTTATTCATGTTTCAGTGAAGGTGTTGAAAACATATGACCATAATTGGAAGTCACTGTATGATAGAAATGAACATGTGATGCAGGGGACAGCCATTATCCCATTTAGCTGTGGAAATTTCAGGCAGGGGGCACTTCTGGCAACGAGCTTGTGCCTGGCAGGGGTAAATTTAGGTTGGCAAAATATAAAAGTGAGTACCATCTTTTTAACACGACAAATAGTGTGAAAATGGATATTTTTATAGCGCGAAAGAGATAGAGATAATGTTATACTTTATGATAAAGATGGGAGGTAAAATCAACACGATGTTTTACCATAACAGTGTGGTTAGTAATATATTGGTCTTTTTGCAGCGTTAATTTCAAGTTCATGTATATAGATTGTTGGAGTGCAATGCATAATAATTGGCTTTAGTGGTGACTACAAATGATGGCAAACACCATAAGAAAAGAATAAAACTGATTAGCACATTTTGCTGATTAAATTCCATTTCCTTTATATACACTCTGTCTCCCTTGTAGTCTAAACCCCATACCCATAACCATCTCACGTTATAAATTAAACTCTCTTTTAAATATATTAAGCACAGCATGGATACGTTTGGTTTTTAATGCTGCCTTAGACACTTCGCCTTCCATAATAATTCATCATACCAATTGGTTACACTACCTGAAAAACTTCCTAGTTCCAACTATTCAATCCGAAAAACGATGTCTTTGACTAATGAAGCTTGAGAATAATTGAGGAATTTTTAGTTGTTCAAATTCGAATGATGCAAAGTGTTTTAAACATTGAAGGAGCATTAGTAAATTGGTCAAATTTTACTATATTCTGGTTACTCACATTATTAAAAGGTTGAATCCTTCATGACAAACATTCAAGTTTATAACTTATTTTAGAAAAATGAGGCATTTTTTCTTTTGAAGGATTACCAACAATTTCCGCCATCCCAGGTTAAGAGAAAGCTTAAAATATTGTCGATATAAGGGTTATTTGGGGCAACGTCAGATACATTAAATCTGTGTGACGTGGCATCAAACTCCTCCTTGAAGATAGGGTAATTCATAAAGTCTGACTTGAATGCTTTCTTGATAGCAGTGTTCCAAATTAATTTGGGACGAAGGACGTTTTCATTGGTGATTCGTAATTCTGCGTCGGCCGGCCAACTGGCGAATTCCAGCATTTGGAAACTTCCGTCATCTTGGGGCATCCCGATTCCACGGAAAGCAAATCCCAAAATAGCACTCGTTCGAAAAGGCTGGATATAATCCTCGCTAATAGAAGCAATATTGTCTAACAATCCATCAGAGTTGATACTTTCACCACCTGCAAAGGCTTGGATGCTCATGGGAAAATTCACAGACATCGTTGAGTGAGTAAGAGCAACTGTTTTAATTCCCCTTCGATTGAGAGCATTAAGCACTACAGCACAGGATGATCCACATATGCCGTTCGAGAGCACAGTAATATTTTTAATATCAATTTTTAAAGGTACATTTCGAATTAGCTTTGTAAAACTGGATTCACAACTTATTGTCAGGTTTTTTACTAATTGGCCCTTACAAATGATTTCATCAAAATATGGCTTCTTGATTTTCTGGGTGAAATTAATAGCATCATTCTGAAATGTCCAGTTTTTGGCTTCTGAGTTCAAATAACGATGTTTTGAAAATATGTTGTAATGACCTTTTGCCTTTTTACTAAAATTTATCAGGTCCTTACTGTAGCGTATCGCACTCAACTCTGAATGGATCCTCTCTGGTTGATAATTTGAATCGCTGATTCGGTCAATATAACGAACAAAGTTATACGCCAGACAAATGTTGCCCCCGTCATTGTTTGATAGATCTAATAGCAGTTTGTTGTATCCCTTTTTGTGCAACCTATTCAATCCTGCGTAAAGACCAAACATCCATGCATTTGGTCGCGCTTCCAATTTGAAAGTATACAAATGCAGTACAGCTGTTTTAGTACTATGGTGACCATATATGCAAAAGTCAGAAGAAAGAAATATGACTTCGAAAAAATTATCACCCGGCTCGGTATTTCTGGGCACTTCAGGTAATAATTCATATAAAGGATCGTAAGTAATATCTTTGTCATCATATAATGGTTTAATTTTTGGATCCGGTTCAGTATTAATCGAGGAATCACTCTCGTTCTTGGGTATTTCTATAGGTTTGCAATAAGCATTCAAGTATGTGGTTTTATTTTCGAAATTATCTTTGAGAACACTAGCGTATTTGTAGGCATACCATGGGACTGAGATAAATTCCGAATCAGTTCCATTGATATTCTTAAAACGATAGGTAACATGAGGATTTTCAGGCATGATCTTAGATTCAATTAATCCACCATATTTTTTTATCAATTTATCGTTTAGAAGATAATTTCCAATTAAAGCATGATTAAATCTTGTTCGAGCACTACGATAAGATCCATCTTTTAAATCTGCAATAATTTGAAGTTGAGCAGGAGCACTTGAAACTTTGTCAATGTATTCAGCATTACTGATGAATGTTACTTCCTGGCCTTCGTATTGCTTAAGATCTGGGGCAATATTATCATCAATAAAGGAAACAAATATCCTAGTTCGATCATTTCCATCGACAATAGATGTCAATTCTATGGGCTGATAGAAATAATATGGACGATAGCAATTGGGAGTATAAATCAAATGTCCATCGTATAATGACTTGATATGACAAGCCAATTTTTCCTGAAAGTAAAAATCTGACTTGTAGTCACCATTAGCTAGCTGCGATAGGTTGAGTTTCCTGGGAGCAATATCGAGAAAAACATAGAAATCAAGCATCCTTTTTATCTTATCGATGGTATCTTTAGCATCAGACTTAATATACGGGAACACAAGGTAACAATCTCTCACAAAATTGTAAGGAATACTTTGGTCATAATCGGAAAAAAAAGTAGCCTTAGAGAGTTTCTCACATGGGTCATCGGTATCTTCAAGTTTCATAATAAACTAAATTGCTTAATGGATTTGTCGAACCAAAATACCTCGGGGAATTTCAAAGAAACGATATTTTTAAATTCAGACTGTTTGGGATGTTTTGAGCCCTTATCATCAAAGAGACTAATCTTCATTCCAATGTTTCCATTACGGGACTTTTTGAAAAGCACTTGGTACTTCAACAATTCATCCCAACTATGATTGGAATAATCCTTCAAAGATTAATAATATGTTAGATTCGAACGCTTACCCTACTCAAGACACTAACTGGATTAAAATGAGATATCAATTTATGATATTCCTAGCCAAAGTAAATATAATAAGCAAAAAAGTTGTTGATACTTTTGTGGTTTCAAGTTCAATTGACTAGAAGATTCCGTAAGGTGAGAAAATTCGAAAGACTTACAGTAGAGCTGGGAGCATATTTTACATTATCCGGCTTCGCGGTAGTCCCATTTGGTACAGGTACCTGCTGCACAGCTGAATTAGGGGACAGTTTTTTCGGAGAAGTCACAAAAGTTGAAGGGCGTGGTGGAACAGCATCCTTTGCCAAAGTAGCAGCCTTTCCCAGAATAGCACTGATAGCTTTTGAATTGCTGGGTAATGCAGTAGAAGCCGATAAAACGAGCAAAAGATTAACAACCAAAGCCAGCATGGTTATATTTTCTTGGAAGGATTAAGCAAAAGAAAAAGAAATTTAAATTGATCAAAACAGTCAAAAGAACCTTTAAAGTAAAACATTGAGGTAAAGTTAATTAATGATAGATAATTAAACACCAAGCAATCCTCTCATTTCTAATAATGCTTGTAATTCTTACCAAGAATATTTAAAATAAACATTTAAATTAAAAGAGAGTGTTAGCACAATAATTAACATCAAGAAATTCTGTATTTACCATAAATATTCCTTGAACATTTGACGATTTACCCAAATCCTCCTGGGATTGATTAGAATTGTATTGAATCTTTCCATTCCGTCAACCATTGCCAACATTTGGTTCTCATCTCAGGGGTGATTTTGTGACCTATGCCAGGTTGGGTCCAACTCTTTAGGACAACGTTACAGGGATCGATAGAGAGAAACTCTTGAGAATGGGACCAAGGAACCAATTTATCATCCTCTCCACCAATCATCCCCAACCATCTCTTTCTAGTAGTACTATTTGCCACAGTAGTGGGGTCTCTTGAGGATAATTTCTTCAAGTTTTCAGAAGTAGTCTCAATCATGTCTTTTAAACAAAGTTCAGAAATCACAGCACCAGCAAGATTAGCTCGTTCTAAAAGTACATAGGCAAGATTAGCTGAACCCAAGAGAGAAATAACCACATCCAAAGACTCAACTAGAATAGGCTTGTTAGAAAAACACAGGAGAAGGGAGATTACTTTGAAAGAACGCTTGAATGGCTGCATGTCCGCCCAAAGAATGACCCAATAGGCCCCAATAGATTTTCTTACCAACGGGAAAGTAAGGCTGTAAAGGAAGTAACCTTTGCAAAAGCCGAACATCTTCCACAGTTCTCAAACTAAACTCATGTTGCTTTAACTATGAGCATTATTTAACAGGAAATAGTACATGCTGAACCACATCTCTTCACCATGATCCTTATTTCCCAGGGTCCAATCCAAGTTCTTTCGAGGATCCAAGCATCTTGAACCGTGATTGGCTAGATCGAAGGAAATGGCAAGAATGCCTTTACTCGCAGCTTCCTTTCCCAAAAGATCCATATTCCAAGCAGCCACTACACGGTCAAAACATACAAAGATGGAGGAAGATACTAGATCGACCATGTAAAAGGAACAAGATTAGCAACGAAGAGGAGTTATTTGCTTCAGGAACAAAGAGATTGAGCTGGTAACCAATAAGAAACTTTTCCAATAACAACATTTGACCAGAAGGAGTGGGGTGTTAGAGAAGGTTCTAGAACAATCCAATAATAAAAAACCGGTTTAATAATTAATAAATAAATAAATATAACAACAAATCAAAATAGATGAAGAGAAGAGAGGAGAGGGGGGAGAGGGGATGATGTGGGACAGGCAAAAGCGTGACACACCAAGGTGAATTTGCATTGGAAGAACACTCATCAATATCAATGGTGCCCCGTGTTTGAACACTCCTTATCAATGGACGTTATATGCGCATACATTCACTTCTGCGCCCCACTTCTCTCTCTCTCTCTCTCTCTCCCGCTCTCTTACTACTCATACTCTTGTCACAAACTATAGTAAAAAGTGTTATTTAAATGGCTCTATATATTCAACATCCTCGTCATCGTCGTGGTGGATCCTTCCAGCTCGCCATCTCTAGACCCGCGTCTGCCAATGTACTTACCACACACAGACCGAGGCCCGCGGTGATAGATCCGATTTCTCGTCCTCGCTCCGTGTGGACCTCCTGTGAAAGTATTATAAGTCCTGAGCCTCAAAAGGTTGTCAGAGAAGACGTCGCTGCAGCTACCCTTAATATCGTTCGTCCTGTCGCTGCTGCACCGTTGCGTTTGGTAAATCCCAAGATTGTTCATACGAAATCTCCACCTCCTTTCTCGGTAGCAGCAACAGCAGTGACTGATTTGTCCCGTAAATGTCCTATCAAAGTATTGCCCCATCTCAATAATTCCCCCGTAGCAGTAGCGCCATCGTAAGTTTTTGCCTTTTTTATTTATGTTAATTCCGTACTCGTAGAAATACTACAGATAAGGCTGCATATAATGAACTGTTTGACATTTTATTCAAACCTGCTACTCCAATTCCATTTAGTTTCACCGAAGACTGTACTAATTTCCCTTCATCGTCTTCCTCACCCTTGTCGTCGTCGTCGTCGTCGCCATCAAAGGCGCAAATTCCTCCTGCAGAAAAGAGAGAAACACCTTTGTTAATATTGCCCCAGTCCGAGGTTGTGGAGTCGTTTGACTTGAATGGCACTCTTAACGTGCCCCCCTCGCCGATTGTAAGGACTCAGAATCCCTTACCGTTGGATTGGTCGTTTCCTTCTCCACTCACATCTCCGGTGCTGAAAGCTGTAACCAAGACTGAAGATGATTGGGAAAGCCTTTTGCAGCTGCCTTCTAGCGGCTGTGGTGAAAGCTTTCTAAACGTCTCCAGTGGTGGTGGGAAGCACAAGCGTCGAAGTGCGAGTGTATGTATAGATGCTAATACCCTGCAGTAATATGTGTTTGTTTATTTGTGTGAATAAGGGCGTCATTTGCGAGCGTTGTAGTGAAAGTTTTTTTGTGTTGGGGGAAATTTTTTCCTCTCTGACCTTCTCTCCTTCTAATAAAGAAAAAAAGCTTGATCAGTATTTCTCTCCTTAAATGTTGAGAATTCTTTCTTCTAAATCCAGTACTTTACGAAGATTTCCACCTCAGCTGCAGCAACGTCGTCCGGTAGCTTCCTACATTTTCAAGACTCTTCGTTTAGTTCGGTATACTCCCTATGCGTTGGGATTGGGAGCAGCAGGATCACTCACCTATGTCAATTATCGTCTCAACGGTATCCTCCCTTTTTTTGGCAAGAAGAACTGGTTAATCCAAGGTTTTAGAGGCTAAAGGAAAAGTCGAAGGTTGGTATACCTGGGCGACAGGACAAGTAGGAGATGTTTATAAAGAAGCCGAAAAACTCTGGTCTGGAATTGATTGGAAATCTGCTTCTTCCAATCAGCAGCAACAATTACCTCAAAAAAACCTGGTATTTGTTCAATACTTTACCACTCCTACTATCTCTAAACAGCCCCTTACCCCACCTCCTCTCTCCAAAGCACCACCACCACCATCGTCGGAGGAGGAAGAAGAAGTTAAAGAACTAATAGATGGAGGAGGAGGAAGAAGCCAGTTTTTACAATTGACAAAAAGATTGATAGAAATTCGTCAAATGTTGAAAAGTGTCGATGGAAATGACGCACTTCGACTTCCCAGCATTGTGGTGATTGGTTCTCAAAGCTCTGGTAAAAGTTCTGTCCTGGAATCAATCGTAGGACATCAGTTTCTACCAAAGTAATCCGCCTATTTTTGCTTTACTAAGGGGTGCTGGTTAGAGGCGACAATATGGTTACTAGAAGGCCCATAGAACTAACCCTGATTCATACGCCAGAGAGTAATGAAGAATATGGCGAATTTCCTCAATTGGGGCTGGGAAAGTTGACCGATTTCCGTACCATTCAGCGAACCCTGGCTGATCTTAATAAAGCCGTATCTGATGAAGAATGCATTGCTGCGACGCCGATAGAACTTCGCATTTGTTCGCCCAATGTTCCCGATTTGACCTTGGTTGATCTGCCCGGTTATATCCAAGTATCGTCCAAGAAGCAGCCACCAGCGTTAAAGCAGAAAATCGTAGCTTTGGTGGATCAGTACATTCAAGAACCAAACATCATTCTCGCTGTTTGTGCAGCTGATGTGGATTTAGCCAACTCTGAAGCACTGCAAGCTTGTAGAAGAGCTGATCCTATTGGTTCCAGGACCATTGGCGTTATTACCAAGATGGATTTGGTACAGCCTGAACGAGGGATTGCTTTATTAGAGAACCATGATTACCCATTGCTTCTGGGTTACATTGGGGTCGTTTGTAAAAAGTTGACCGGTGCTGCGGGAAAAACTGTAGCATTAAGGCGAGAAGAAAAGGATTTTTTTGAGCGCAATTACATATTTTCTCGCCCAGATCTCCAGGTGGGAGTGACCACTTTACGAAGAAAGCTTACTGAAGTCTTGGAGGAATACATGAGTCGAAATCTAAGCAGTATCTATGAGGCCGTCCAAGCAGACCTGGAAGAAACTAGATATCAGTACAAGGTTCAGTTTAATGATCGTAGAATATCACCCGAAGCTTATGTGACTGATGCATTGGATACGATAAAGGATGGCTTTAAACAATTAACCAAACAGTTGCAAAAGCCTCAAGTTCGAGCGGAGATTAGAACTTTGCTGGAACAACGAGCATTGGACATTTGTGCTCAACTGTACTGGTCAGATCAGCGTATCCAGGAGCTGGTGCATGCAGATCCAAGTGAAGATTACTGGCAACAAAAGCTGGGAGCGGGAACTGCTGCCCTGACCAAGAGTGGCGTGGGAAGAGGAAGTACGCAGTTGATTGTGGACCTGCTAAAAGCCAATGTGGAACAAATCACTTTGCTGGGGACTTTTAAGCATCATTTAGCTACCAGGTCCAACATTTTGGGCTTTAGTGAACAGATATTCAAGCAAAAATTTGCTATAACGGTAAATCAAGTAGAAAACACCATAAAACCATACAAGGTATTCCCCATTGCCCTTTAGTGATAGAGAGCTGGGTAGTATGAAGTAGAAGCAACAGAGCAGGAATGGAAGATGGGCGTTAAAAGGGCCATTGAATTATTGGAAACCGAGCTAAAAATGTGTGACACAGCTCAAGCTGACATTCGAAAACAACTAGGACAGCGTAAACTTTCCAAGGCCATTCGATATTTGGTGGAAAAAGACATTGCTAAAGACGACAACATAGAAGAGGAAGGGCCTGGAATGAACGCGTCAATCATCAACAAAGCCCAAGAAGCATTAAAATTGAAGCAAAGAGCACAGGTGTTGAGGCATCGTTTGGCTGCTTTGAAGAGTCGACAATGTCGTCAATTCGATTCCAAAGCGCAGTGCCCTGAAGCGTTTTTCAGTGTGGTTATAGAAAAATTGGCGTATACAGCCAGCATGTTTGTCCAGGTGGAATTATTAAACGAGTTCTTTTACCAATTTCCGCGAGAACTGGATAATCTGCTTTATTACGGGGTGAGTCGAGAAGAGATGTTGAAATTTGCTCAAGAAAACCCTGATGTTGCCAAACAGCTCGCCTTGTTAGAACGAAGAACAAAGTTGGAACAAGTATTGGAAAAACTGAGTTTTTTAATGCGAGGAAGGATCAAGGCGGCGGAGTAATATTTTTTGTTTTAGTAAAGGTGGTGCAAAAAAAATAAAAAATTATTATATTAATTTGAAGTCTAGACCAGGCCTGATTTCCTGAAACGTATCAATTGGGAATATGGCATAATTCGACGTAATTTATTTGAGTAATTCCAGAATTCTTTGTTTGTTTTTATCATTCCTTTTTATTCCCCTTTGTAGTTTATTAATATCCTTACACTACCACTACCAGTACCACTTGTTTCCAAATTACTCTCTTCCGTAACGCAGTAGGCAGACACAGTTTGTAGGGGGGAGGGAGAAGGAGATAACAACCTCTTGGTGAGGGGGGCAATGAAGTAAAAGCGTCATGATCAAGCGTGACACATAAATATTTACCCGTAACAGTGCAGAAGTTAGAAAAATGCTACGTCATGGAGGAACAAAGATTATTGGTCAACTTCGCGTTTATTCAACGCCATACAACCGGAAAATCCGGCCCTGATAGTTTTTTCTTTCTCCCCTCAACTTCCCTCCTTTCTCTCTTCAACCATGACTTGTCCTGCCATAGGCATTGACCTGGGAACTACTTATTCTTGTGTGGCTGTTTGGAGTGAAACTGAGAATAGGGCTGAAGTGATTGCCAATGATTTGGGATATCGTACTACGCCGTCCTGTGTGGCTTTCACACCCGAAGAAAGACTGGTGGGCAATTCAGCGGTTAACCAAATGACCTCTAATGCTCGGAACACCGTGTTTGGCATTAAAAGGCTAATAGGGCGACTTTACAATGACTCGGTGGTTCGGGATGACTCGGAGAATTGGCCCTTTCATGTCGTTCCTGGTGATGAAGGCAAACCGGTCATTGAGGTTATGTACCAAGGCAAAGTAAAACATTACACACCTGAGGAGATTTCCAGCATGATTTTGATGAAAATGAAGGATATTGCCCAGAATTTCCTGGGTAGAAAAGTCACCGACGCTGTTATTACCGTTCCTGCATATTTCAACGATGCACAGAGACAAGCGACCAAGGATGCAGGGATTATTGCCAATCTCAATGTCCTGCGTATTTTGAATGAACCTACTGCGGCTGCGGTAGCGTACGGTGCCTATGGATTTGCTAGAAATGGCGCAAAGATGATTCTTGTTTATGACCTTGGTGGTGGTACTTTCGATGTTTCCCTTCTTCGCTTGCACGAAGGTGAATATCAAGTCCAGGCCATTGGAGGTGATACGCATTTGGGCGGTGAGGATTTCGATGTTCGATTGATGAATTATCTGCGTCATGAGTTTCTTCAAAAACACAAGAGAGCTTTTCCTAATGACCCGCGTTCATTGCGTCGTTTGCGTACCTGTGCCGAGAGAGCGAAGCGGGAACTCTCTGTTGCTTTTCAGACCTTTGTGGAGATTGACTCTGTTGGCGGAGTGGATTTCCAGACCAAGATCACTAGGGCAAAGTTTGAAGGGCTGGTTCAGGACCTGGTGGATCATTCACTAAGGACAGTGGAACAAGTGCTAAAGGATGCTGGCGTGTCCCCGAAAGATGTGGATGAGGTGCTTTTGGTTGGTGGATCTACGCGCGTTCCAAAGATTCAGATTTCGATTCAGCAGTATTTTCTTGGAAAAAAGCCCTGCCAAGCCATCAATGCTGAAGAGGCCGTGGCTTATGGTGCAGCTGTGTTTGCTTATCGTTTCAATTGCCATAAGAACCATTCAACCTCTGACCTCTCCTCTCACCACAGCTCTATACACGATTCAGTCAATCATCATCAAAACTTCATTCTTCGTGACGTGACTCCGCTAAGTCTGGGCCTGGAGGATTGTACAGGTGGTATGTGTGTGGTAATTCCGCGCAATACGTCGTATCCGATTATAAAAAAGCGCGAATGGATGACCTCCTTCAATGGACAAACCACCGTATCCTTTCCCATTTACGAAGGCGAGTCAAAAGAAACACGCAAGAACCATTTATTGGGCAAGTTTGAAATAAAGGGCATTCCATCTGGTCCAGCGGGCAGTGAGCGATTAGTGGTTACTTTTGAGATTGACCGCGATGGCATTCTCAAGGTGTCTGCACAGAGCGTGTCCACGGGGAAAGCAGCGGGCATTGTACTTACGGGACACGGAAAGTTGGGTAGTAAGGCTGTGGAGCGGATGATGAAGGAAGCGACCAAGTTTCAAGAGGAGAGTGCGAAAAAGCTGCGGTCTCAATCAAGCGGTTCGTACTGGGCCAAGCGATTTTCGTTTATTCGGCCAAACACTGGAGGAATCGCTCGTTAATTTTATTGGGACTTTCTTTTTTTGTATTTTATTTATTTCTACTGGGTGGTGGGATGGGTGCTGCTATGGTCGGTTGGACTGGTTGGGACTAATAAATCTCGTTTTCATGTTTTATCGTCGTTTCTTGTGTTGTGTTAAAAGTCATGGAAAACTGACTCTGCTGGCAGCAACTGGTTATTACAGCACTTCTGGGCGGTTACCTTCAAATGGTGTCTCTAGCGGTATTGGGAGCCTTGCTGCAATTGGAGTTGGGAGGAAGGGCAAAGTAGCAGAGAAGCGTCCCAACATTCTTCCTTTGACCAACAACAGCAGCGTTGGAGGAGGGGAGAGTGCAGGGTTATTTGTGGCCAGACTACTTGGACTACGAGAATGGGGCATGTTGACTTTAGTGGTGATTAGCACGCTGGCGAGTGCATTTCTAGGATTGGCTATACCACGGGTAACAGGAGAATTGGTCAACATTGTTACCACAAAAGGGGGAAAGTTGAGTTTAATGGCCAGCAAGTTGTTACTTTTACACCTAAGCCAAGGTATCCGTTAATTTGAAGCAATGCTATAAAGAAGGGGGGGGAAATAGCACTGGGTACTTTTAGTAGTATCGCCATGGTTAGTAGGTTATGCGATGGATTGGGCAGAAGGTTGAACAAACTCCTCTTCTTGCTACAATTAAATACCCATCCTTTCACTCAGAACGTCGTGGAAGGACTAAGTAAGCAGGCCCAGGATGTACGGGATTTCAAGCGTGGCTTAAGAGCCTGGCTTAGTGTTGGTCTTAGAAACGTTGTCCTGGTAGTCGGCTGTGCTGGTCAATTGGTCAAACTATCGACAGGTCTCACACTTTGGCTAGCTGCTCCCATTCCCTTTCTTTATGCCGGTTTAAGAGCTTATGGTGATTATCTCAGATTCCTTTCTAGTCGGGTTAAAGATGCCGAGGCGGAGTTAATGGGCTGGACTGAAGAAAGGTTAAACAATCTGGTAACGGTGAAGATGTGCAGTGCTGAAAAGAGGGAATTGATAAAACATGCGGAGTTGATGGACCAATTAGGCGATCAGACCAACTGGCTGGGTCTTCAAATGGGTGCCTTTCAAGGCTTCATGAATCTCGCCATGGCGTCATTCGGCCTCGTCGTTTTGATCAATGGCGGAAATCGCGTCATCTCTGGCGAATTATCCGAAGCTACCCTGACCACGTATTTGATGCTGGTGCAACACGCTCAGAAAGCCTTTGGTACCGTTTTATTAGAGAGGTTAATTTTGGATGGCAGTTTCTTTGGGTATTTTAATGGCGGATGGGATTAAAGCCCGGGCTTCTTTAAAAAGAATTCATCAATCCTTGCTAATTCTTCCTGATATTTTGGCCAACAATGAAAAAGGCCAAGTATTAGGTGAATTAAGAGGTAACTCTCTCTCTCTCTTTGCCCTGCATATAACGCTGGATGGGGAAAGGCCAAGTTGAGCTTCGTAAATTGAGCTTTTTTTATAAAGACCGTCCTAATTCGTTAGCCCTGGATAGCATCGATTTGGATATTCAACCAGGCCAGAAAATCGCCATTTGCGGTCCTTCCGGTCATGGAAAATCCACTTTAGCTTCTTTATTGGTCAAGTTTTATGAACCCACCACGGGGGTCATCTTGTTGGACAACCATGATCTTAGCAAAGTCGATACTATCTGGCTGCGTGGTAATATAGGGTTGGTGGCACAAGAGGCTGGTTTATTCAGCGGGACAATAAGAGAAAACATACTTTATGCCAAACCCCAGGCGACTAAGGAGGAATTCGACAGAGTAGTCAAGGCTGCTCAATGTGCCGAGTTTGGAATTCCTGGAGGGAGAATGGAACATGGCTGGCAAACCATAATTGGTCCCAGAGGCGCTGGTCTTAGCGGTGGACAGAAACAACGAATCTCCATAGCTCGAACTCTTCTTAAAGATCCCGCCCTTTTGATCCTGGACGAAGCTACCAGCGCTTTGGATGCCGAGTCTGAAGCTCTGGTCCAAAAAGCCCTGGCAGCACTCACCAAGGGCCGTACTACCATCGTGATTGCTCATCGCTTGAGTACCATAAAAGACGCCGACGTTATAGTAACTTTTATTCACTCTTCTCTTACTAGTAGAGTCAACTTTTTTGATAGATTGTTTTGAAAAATGGTCGAATTGTCGAGAAAGGAAATCATGCAGAATTAATGAAGAAAAAGGGCGCTTATTATCGCCTTTATCACCAACAACAACAGCACCAACACTCTTCAAATCACTCGGAAGTGATGAAAGAAGGAGAGGTGAGTTAAGAAGGAGGTGGAATAACATTTCTCTTTCTTCTAGCAATCACTATCACTTTTGGCTTTTGTCGTTCATTCCATCTAAGCAGCTGCCGAAGCCCCCTGAACCAATCAGTTGAGGGATTTCCTCTACTAATGGTAGGAACTGGGAATCTGCTAGCAGTGATTACAATCTCGTCGCCTCGCCTAAGTTCGATTCGATGTCGCCCATCAAAAGAAGCCCAGGCGGTCGATCGGGCATTCATTGGAATCCGCAGGCGTATGCGTTGGTGCGCGGGAAGCAGCATCGGACGACAAGTGAGGGCATGTGGACAAATCGGCGTTACCAGAATCGTGTTTAAGCCGGGATGAACCAACGAACCGCCTGCAGACATCTTTTCCCATATTCATTGTCATAGTCAACGTCAAAAGAGGGAGTTACGTTATAAGCAGTGGATCCAGTGGAGGTAGCTGATCAATTAGTCGCTCAATTATAGCTCAATTAGTCGCACTAATTATCAAACTCACCTACGACCAACCCATCGGCTAGAAACGTCGTCAATCGAGCAGTTCCTACGAATACTTCCACCTGACACATACTCCCTCCTGCGCCGCGATCTACCACCACCTCGTTCAAAACGCGCCACTTTTCTCCCGCTTCCCATTTCGCCCGATCCTGTTCATCTTCTGGTTCTTCTTCCTCTGCTCGGTAATTGGGCTCTATCAAAGACACACTATCAGATCTGGGCTCATCCAGTCGATGCAATCTCAAGGCCGTGTCACGTTTTGGTTCTTCCTCCTCTTCTTCTTCTTCATCTAAGCTACCACTGCTTCCTTCTACATCGCCATCTCCACCACCATCTTCTTCGTCTCGTTGCTGCTGCTGTTGATTATGCAACATTTCTAATCGATCAAAGAGATGATTAGAATCGAGGCCATTTGTTGAGGCAGATTCATTGTTTAAGTTTTTCCGCTTACGTCGATAAACTTGACAGAGAATTCTCATCCGGATACAAACATAAATATTCGCTGAAGGTGAAGAGGAGTTTGAAGGAATTAACCCTTCTAGAATGTTCCATCGTTGGGAATAGTCAAAAACTGTAAGAAATCCCAGACTGCCAAGATGAAAGGGCAGAATGGGAGGAACTTGATGCTGAAACAGGTGACTGGCAAAGAGGACAGTACCATCTCCTCCCATTGTTATTATCAATTCAACCAATTCTTCCTTGGAGGAGGGTATATCATCTGACCAATAAGCAAATTTATCGTGGCCATAATTCTTTAATATTTTCTCGCCTTGAAATCGTCTAATTTGAGCGAGATACGCACAAACCCATACCCGCTCAATCCCACTCCGACTTAGTAACCACAGCACCAGTTCTCTGGTTTTGTTCACCAATCCCGGATCCATTGGTTTCGTCAGCACCAGAATCCGTGCTGGTGGTGCCAAGCTACTAGGCACGCCGTAGATTAAAGCTTGGGAGTCTTGTAGAGCAGCATAGCGTTCAGACAAGCAATCTAAACTACACACATTATTACCCTTTTTTCCTCTTGTTTAGTCTACTGCTATGTCTTTGTTGGGGTTACCGATGTTTTTTCCAAACGGAACCTCAAGACTCCATCTTTTCGATGAACCTGCGCCAGCCTCCGCTTAACCACTGCTAATTCTATCTGGAGTTAGGTATATTTATTGGGTGGGAATTACCAGAAAACAAAACCCAATCTCTCTCTTGATCTTTCCAAGTGATTTTCCCTAATTCTCCCTCTTGAAGCTCACCAAATTGTTGTTGGAATAAGAATCTCAGCTTTTCCAAAGTTAGGGATTCTATAAATTTCTGAGAATAATTCTTGATAAAATGAAAATACCCAAGGATTCAACCTCGGCATAGGCATATTTGGAATCAAATAAGAGTTTCAACTCCATAGGTGGTCATGTGACTTGGATAAATATTTTCCCATATTTAACCCCAAAAACGAGGATTTTTATCAGTGGAGCGCTACTTTCACCGCTTTAACGGAGGTCTGAGCATATAAAGTATACACGGGGAGCTGAAGAGAAGGAGAGGCGTAGTGTTTATAATGAACAGGGAGAAATAAGTGAAGTTTAACGTCAAAACAAAAAAAAGATCTGGAACTATTGTTTTATTGAAAAAAGATTTCCCATTTTTTTCCCTCACCTTTCTTCTTCTTTCACCAGTTTTTTCACTTTCCCAAATCTCGCTTGAGCGAAAAGAGCTAGATCACTTTTCCCTTCCGCTACAAACCTCAAACCCCCAATTTCAAAAAGAGACCGGCTTCTCATTCAAATGCGCTTCTATCTTGTTCTCACTCTGGCTCTGGCTCTTGTAGCCACTATGCATGTGCAGGCTGTCCCTGCTGATGGCGGCAGCACTGACTCTGGATCCACTGCTCTGTCAAATGATACTGCCCCACCACCTCCTTTGTCCAATGATACAGGATCCTCTAGTTCATCGAAAGATGCTGGATCCCCTGATTCATCGAAAGATACTGGATCTACTGGTTCATCGAAAGATACTGGATCCACTGATTTATCGAAAGATGCCGGATCCTCTAGTTCATCGAAAGATACTGGATCCACTGATTTATCGAAGGATACTGGATCTACTGGTTCATCGAAAGATACTGGATCCTCTGGCCCACCACCTCCATCGAACGATACTCCAAAACCTCCTCCTCCACCTGGTCCAAGTTATGGTGTGATGGGGGCGAATTGCACAACTGCTGGTGTGACTATGTGTGATGGACCTGATTCTCGCTACTACTTGAAGTGTTGTAATAAGCCTGTGATTGAACCAGGCCTGAAATTCTACAGCATTCCGTGCGTTAACTCGACCTGTGTAGCCGCGAAGAGCGACGGAACCTTAGCATATTGTCAGCCAATAAAGAAGGCTTGAATGCTTTTGAATTATATCTTTTGGTTATTTCCTTATTCACATTATTAGCTTTTTAAGTTACGCTCTATAAAGGCAATGTTTTGTGGTTGGCACAGGTTGTATATCTGGTGGAGTTTGTTTCTTAGTCTGAGGAATTGCTGCTGGAGAATTATCTGAAGCCTAAAATTCATTGATCATCTCTTACTAGTTGAAATGGGGTCTTACATTAGGAGGATAAAAATATCAAATAATCCCCAAGTGTGCAGTGTTTTTTGATATTGTATTAATTGAAAAGGGAATTAACCGATATGATCATGACATTGTAAATACCGTACTTGACAAAATAAATGATTAACTGGCCTCAGCGCCAACTTCGTTGGACGAAGTTTTCACGACCCAAGTTGATCAGGTCAGGGGAAGGTGGAAGAGAGAGAGAGAGAGAGCAGAGAATAGAATAAAGAGGGTTTATTTGGGAAGTGC
>QZWR01000343.1:0-17883 GCA_004114325.1 Zoophagus insidians | reverse complement strand
CTCACGTGACTGCTTACGAATCCCATAGTATATAATGGTGAGGTCTCTGCTCCTTTAAGCAAGACCTCACTCTGATCAACACAAGCACTTCCCAAATAAACCCTCTATCCTCTACTCTCTCTCTCTCCCTCTCTCTCTTCCACCTTCCCCTGACCTGATCAACTTGGGTTGTGAAAGAAAGACAGTTTTGCAATTTCTCGAAGCCAATGAAGTGGAAACACTCCATTGACCACCTCAGTCGCCTGACCTCTACCCTATTGAAAACCTCTGGTCAATAATCAAGGCAAAGAGGCAGAAAAAATATGGACTGTCAAGGTCAAGGGGAGAAGTAGTTGAACAAATATTTGATATCTGGGACAATTTAGAAGTTGAATTGGTTGAGGTTTTGGCAGACAGTGCATCTAAAAGACTAATGTTGTGTGTGGAAACAAAGGGAAAGCACACTAAGTACTAAATAAACTTTTATTATTTCAGAGACTGGGGGTCGTCTCTGAAATATAGTGGGGAGAGTGTGTGAAAATAAAATAATAAATGAAAATTTTATAAGAGGGAAAGTCGTTATTCTATATTATTTCGTGGAAAAGCAACACACTTTTAACAGTGCTGCTGACAAATTCTTTTCACGTGACAATTGAATCAAGCAAATGTGTTAAAAAAACCGAACAAATTTATTAAGCAGACTGTATATGAAATTTCACATGAAATGAAAAAAAAATTCTGAGGAATTTTCCGAGGAAAATATTCAGATTGCAAAAACACTTGATAGCGTGTCGCACTAACTCACTCACGCACTCACTCACTCACTTTTAAATCAAAATTGGCTTAAAGATATTCTGTGGTGCACGGTGTGCACCTCGCCGAAATCACCGTTGATATTAAATTTATATTGCTTCATGGATTTATATTAAATTAAATCAAGAGCTATATAACCAGCCCAGTTCTACAGCTCTGTTGGCATAATTAATGGTGTTGATGATTGACCGTTCATGCATAAATTCACACGCACGAGTATAAATAGTGGAGTTAGTGCATACACTTAATAAAAACGATCTCTTTCTCTCTACCTTTTTTCTCACACAAAATTTAGCACTTTATTATATTAACAAGCTCTTGCCTCAGTATTCTGGTCAACACAATATACTCCTGCCCTCTCTATCTCTCTCCTTATTCCTATTATCTTAATATAATTCTTTAATCTCTATTCTCTCCGTGCTCTTCTCTCTCTTCCACTCTTTTCGTCTTTATCCACCCTCATCCTCCTTTAGGTCACGTGTGGTGTTTTCGGTCGGCTTCTGACAGCTGGTTGAGCATCGTTTTCTTCCAACTCCTCTTGTAAAACAAGTCGGCGAGATTTAGATGGCGCCGCGTAAGCTCTTAAATAAACTTCTATTGTCCAAATTGCACAGCTGAAAATTTCTAAGTTACACCGTCTACGTTTAACAGCGAAGAGTGCGAGAAATTTCCAGAAAATATTATCCCAAATTAGAAAAATTGATCTTGCTATTAGAACAGTGAGGCAAGGACATGTAACTTTAGAAAGGATAATTCAGTATTCTTGTATTAATTTAGTTGTGTTATTTTTATTGATTGGGTATTTTCCACTTAAATCCCCAAATCCTGAGGAAATAAAATATTTTCAGAATCCAAGAAAGATTCTATTCAGATAATTTCTCCCTATATGTTATCTTGACAGCTATTGCCCATTTTACAAGCTGTTCTACAAGTTTACTGTTTGGCGAACGCCCAAAAGTATAAAAATATTTCATTGTTACAAATATTACACAAAGTATACTGTATAGACAGATTTGCAATTTTGAAAGCTAAAGTGGATATTATTGCAATTTTAAAACTAAAGTGGACACTTTTGCAATTATGAAACTCTTTTGGTGGACATTTTTGTAATTTTGAAACTTAAATGGCTAGTTTTGCAATTTTGAAAGTTTAGGTGGACATTTTTGCAACTATCCCTTGGATTATTGATAAAGAGAGAGAATTTTTTGATGATTTATTGAATTTATGTTAAAAAATCAACAAAAGATTTCCTTTGCAAAAGGTGTGCGGAAATATCCAAAAAGTATGCGGAAAAAACACATTCCATTGACTATTTTGAAAAACTCCGGTGATAGTCAGCAAAATAATCATATCGATAATAACCAAGATGGTTTGCAAGTTATATTTATTTATTTTAAATACTATAGAACCAAAAACATCTCATTGAATGAAATGATATATTAGTAGCTCCTTTAATCGTTGGGGACGACTTGCAAAGGTAAAATCCGAATCAAGGAGCCAAAGGCGACGTATATGACTCGTTCCTTTAAATAAAGTTGATTGAAAAAATCACGATGAATTGCTATTTTTAAATCATTCAGGGCATATTTGCAATTCACAAGTATCAATTTAAAAGAGTAATATATTTAAAATCCCGTTTCATCTCTTGTAAGTGCGACTATCTAGAAAAAGCATTTCCTTCAACAAAGTCGGAATGCAACGGAGGTTCCCTATAAGACATGCCACCCAAAGTAGTCCCATCTACTTCCCTGGAAAAAGCATTCACACCACCAGGTTCATCTCCAGCAACACCAGGAGCTCCACCCAGGAAATTCTTGCTAAAATCTCGATTTTTCCTGGATTTATAATACTTTCTAGCTCCAAGAGCAATGGCAATCAATAACGCGAGTCCCAATAAACTTCCAATTAGGATAATTATCCAGGTTTTATCTCCTCCCTCTCCATAATAACAAATTCTTCCTTCCATGCTTTCTATGGCTCTGGTAGAAACACCGCCACTGGTAATACTGCAGGTTTTGACTCCTCCCACCTCCACACAAAGCGCACCCTCAGTATTGGCAACATAGGAAAGTGTGCGTATTTGATCACTAGTACTTGACAAGGACAGAGAAAGCATCGTGGAACCACATGGACCACAAGAGTTTACCACTCTGGGCCCAAACACTATTACTCTGGTGCCAGATACTGAATAGTCGCTCTGCAATACAGAGACAGCACTGGCGGAAGGACAACTCAGTGAAGTTGTCAATGCTTCAGTAGCATTGCCATTTACCTCTCCTGCACTCATCATTGCCATCATCATCGCCGTGAGCATAAGGTTGGCCCTGAAGAGTTTCTTCAATCCAACCTTCTTTACCTTTCCACCGTTCTTGGTAAATCCATCGCCATCATCAGTACCAACAACAGTTTCATCATCGGAAGGAGGATCCCATAATGGGTGTATCGTGGATATATCAGAAGCTCGAGAAATCTTTAAAAAAGAGCTATCAGGATTACTAAGAAAGAGAAATTCTGTTCGGGTCAAGGGCAAGAAAACCTTGGTCTTTTTAAAACACTTTTGCATAACCATCAATGAACAGAGGAAACACTCCCGGTTTCCCAGGTTAGTTTTGATCTTTTCATCAGGAATTTTTTCCGATTTGGCCTTAGGCTTGGGTAGAAATTTCTTGGATTTGATCAAATGCTTGGTGGAAAAGCCAAATAATGACTTGGACGTGGTTTCAAAGTACTGCATTTCGGCCAAAAACCACAAAGGAACGCCATTTTCTCGGATGGATTGGACGTCTGAAAGCAACCAGGGCTCCAATAAATGTTCCCGTCGATTTTTACAGCAAATGGGATAATTGGAAAATTTCGGGTTTTGGAGGTATTCGTCGATAAAGTGCGAACGTTCAACTACATCCTTGCCACCGAGAATCTTGATGGCCTTTTGGAACTTAAAATCATCATCATCATATGCATCCTCAGGGCTAAGGTTCAAGTATACTTCGTAGTTGGGCAGGATGGGTGGTGCAGGTCTATTAAAGACTTGAACCTCCTGCTCTCTCACGACCGCCAAACAGTTGGTCCTGGCATATAAGGATAATTCAATCTTGCGCACTATTTGATTGTTTTCATCTAGTCTTATCACCACTGCCGCGCACCAATCATCTAATCCCTCGGGTCCCTTTCGGTTGGGAGCAAGATCCCACAGCATTTCTTGTTGCAGCAATCCCCGGTAGAACGCCCCCTTGACATCCGCCTGAAGTGCATCCAAATGAACCTTCATGAAATTGCCTTCTTCGTACAGCCTATGGTCAAAAGGCGATGGCAATTCTCCACTACAAATCGTTAATATCCTTACTATTAAAACCTTAATTACTCGTTTTCAGCATCACTGCTAGGGTAATTTGGAGGTGGTTCTTGCATATTAGAGTAACTAGTGTTACGAACGGTGCAACTATCTTAAATATATTATTTTTGAGGGAAAGCGTTGAAAAGCCTAGAATATTTTCACTTGTCAAGCCTTTCTATTACAAAGATATATATTACCCGCTTGGTCATATGGGCTTGGCTTTTCCACCTCTTACACTGTCAATTATTATTGAACCATTAGAACATTCAATAAATGTCAATGGTTAAATAAAGAATAAATGTATATTAAAAGCAACATATTTATTTGAGATTAATAGCAGTAGGATTAATAACCTTCCTTCTTCTTCTTCTTTGGACATTCAGTCGCTAATTTGCTTAGTGCCACATCGGCAATCTTTCGGATGGTCTTGAGCAGAGTCTCCAAATCTTGCTTCTGATAATCAGTCTCTGGGCATTTGTCCTCCTTCTTTGTCACCACAACCTTGACATCTTTCTTGGTCTTCTTGCACTCCTTCTTGGTCTTCTTATCATCCTTGACACCCTTCTTTTCTTCCTTCTTGGTTTCTTTCTTCGTGGTGGTCTTCGTGGTGGTCTTGGTGGTGGTCTTTGTCACAGTCTTCTTGGTTTCCTTCTTGGTCTTTTTGCATTCTTTCTTGGATTTCTTCTTGCACTCCTTCTTGGTCTTCTTATCATCCTTGACACCCTTCTTTTCTTCCTTCTTGGTTTCTTTCTTCGTGGTGGTCTTCGTGGTGGTCTTGGTGGTGGTCTTTGTCACAGTCTTCTTGGTTTCCTTCTTGGTCTTTTTGCATTCTTTCTTGGATTTCTTCTTGCACTCCTTCTTGGTCTTCTTATCATCCTTGACACCCTTCTTTTCTTCCTTCTTGGTTTCTTTCTTCGTGGTGGTCTTCGTGGTCGTCTTAGTGGTAGTCTTTGTCACAGTCTTCTTGGTTTCCTTCTTCTTCTCCTCCTTCTTCGACTTCTTATCATCCTTGACACCCTTCTTTTCTTCCTTGGTTACCTTTGTGGTAGTCTTGGTGGTCTTCTTAGTGGTTGTCTTTGTCTCGGTCTTCTTGGTTTCCTTCTTCTTCTCCTCCTTCTTCGACTTCTTTTCCTCCTTCTTGGTAACCTTTGTGGTAGTCTTGGTGGTCTTCTTAGTGGTAGTCTTGGTTTCCTTCTTCTCCTCCTTCTTCGACTTCTTATCATCCTTGACACCCTTCTTTTCTTCCTTGGTTACCTTTGTGGTAGTCTTGGTGGTCTTCTTAGTGGTTGTCTTTGTCTCGGTCTTCTTGGTTTCCTTCTTCTTCTCCTCCTTCTTCGACTTCTTTTCCTCCTTCTTGGTAACCTTTGTGGTAGTCTTGGTGGTCTTCTTAGTGGTAGTCTTGGTTTCCTTCTTCTCCTCCTTCTTCGACTTCTTATCATCCTTGACACCCTTCTTTTCTTCCTTGGTTACCTTTGTGGTAGTCTTGGTGGTCTTCTTAGTCTCGGTCTTGGTAGTCTTCTTGGTTTCAACCTTCTTTTCTTCCTTCTTCTTTTCCTCAACCTTGGGTTCAGGTTTAGGCTCTTCTGGAGGCTTCTCTTCATCAGTATCATACTTGTCTTCATCAGCGACAGGCTTCTTCTTCTTGACTTCCACCTTGACTTCTTTCTTTACCTCAGTTTTTGTGGTTTTCTTTTCGACCTTTTCAACCTTTTTCTCGACTTTTTTGTCTTCCTTCTTATCAGGTTTCTTATCCTTCTTGGTGTCAGGCTTCTTGTCAGGTTTTTTGTCTTCCTTCTTGTCCTTCTTGTCGGGTTTTTTGTCTTCCTTCTTATCAGGCTTCTTGTCCTTCTTAGTGTCGGGCTTTTTCTCAGGTTTCTTGTCAGGTTTTTTATCTTCCTTCTTTGACTCAACCTTTGCAGGTTTTTCCTCAGGTGGAGGTAGTTCATCAGCAGTGTCATATTTATCCTCATCAACAGGCTTTTTCTTCTTTTCACCACCCTTCTTCTTCTTATCTCCACCTTCTCCTCCACCACCATCACTGGTATCATATTTATCATCATCACCACCCTTCTTCTTCTTATCACCACCTTTTTTCTTCTTATCACCTCCTTCCCCTCCACCATCATCACTGGTATCATATTTGTCATCATCACCACCTTTCTTCTTCTTCTTTCCACCATCATCATCTTTTTGAGGTGCCTTTTGACCGTCCGGATCTAGATTGAATTAGTGAAATGTAAAAAAGAGGTACCATCGTCGTCAAGGACATCCTCGGCAACAGCATCATCGGAAGAAATTTCTCTCCGTGTCAAACGAAGAGGGGGTAACTCACGCCTAGCGAGAAGTTGACTTTGAGAGGTAGATACAGCGGTAGTTGGAGAAACATGGCTTAGAATCCATACAGAAGCGAACAGAGAATAGATGAGCGAGCAGTACGCCGCCTTACGATAGTTTTGAATAAAAAGTTGCATCCTATTGCTACAGAAAAATAACAGCAGAGCTCAGCTCCCTTGTTTGACGTGTTGTGGGGACGGAGATAGATAAAGAAAAGTGAAAAAAATTAAAAACGGAAAAGGAGAGGGAGGAGAGAAAGGCAAAAAGAAATTTTTTTAATTACTTGAGCCAGAATAAATACTCTCGATAATTCATATCACGTTATTGGATCAGGTGATATGCGAAATTATCAACTTTTTCTTGCTGATTTGGGTTAAATGGCTGATCCTTCTTTTGCATTGAACCATGACGCTGTTCCTAGCACCACTACAGGGACAGCCACTACGGGGGCAACTACTGCGCTGACGTTGGTGACACCGACCAGACCTCCCATTCCATCTTCGCTGCAAGGCATCATGACTTGTCCCATTTGCAGCTTACCATTGTTGAATCCGTTGGAAGCTACCGGTTGTCTTGCTTGCAAAAGACCTTGTCATCCCAATTGCATCATCTTCTCCTCCACCTCGATCAACAAGATATCGGGGATTTGCCAAGATTGTCAAGGTAATCTCCAGCCCAGCACACAAACTGAAGATTACCATAGCCAATGGTTATCAAACTATCCGACCTTTTAGGAAATGTCGACGCTTATTTTGTACTCAAAGGGCTAGAGCACCTTCCAAGTATTGTACAGCGGAATGTGGAGTTGCTTATGCTGAAAATGTCCTTTTAAAGAAACACCGTCGTTCTTGTCATCATCCAATTGTTGGTGGGACAAATGGGGAACAGGAATCAGATGGGAAATTGAAGAGGGCAGCTATAGAAATGTTGCAATTATTACGGGTTAAAATAAAGGCCTTGGAAGGTGACATGGAACGGGTAGGAAGTATTCGTGCAGGCTTAGTAACCACAGCTGGAGGTGGAGGTGGGGATTTATGTGGTTTTCCCTTTGAATTACTCCCAGCTACTACTACCCTTCCGCTCCTTCCAGGTTCATCCTCAACAGGAGAAAGGTGTGAAAGGTTAAAGAAGGAATGTAAAAGACATGCGGGGTGGCTGGATCTTTACGTCCAATTAATGGAAAAGGATTATTTTAGTTTGGTATAATTATTTCCATTTTGGGGGTGGTATTAAATGGGAATGGACAAAATAGGAAATTGAGTGGAGAAAGTGCCGAGCGACTATCAGATCGATTAAAAAATCGCATTATAATTAAACCCCGTGTGGTCACATTTAATAAAAATGATTGTTATCTTCAAAATCCGTCAAATCATCCTCCAACACCTCCTCGTCCTTCTTCACCTTCTCAATCTTACTAATCACCTCCACCTGGGCCTGGGCTGGTGCTGCTGCTGGTGGAAGAGAGGTGAACTTTTCCTCCGCCTTCATAAAAGCTTCTTCAAATTTAAGAGCAGCCATTTTTTTGGTCCATTGATGCATTTCCCCTGTTTTCTTTTGATTCTTCAACACTTTGGGCTCTGGGGCCTTCTTGAATCCTCTTACTATGGGATGATCGTCAAAAGCACCAGCGAGAATGCCCAAAATGTTCATTGCTTCTCTTAACGCATCCACCACGCTGCTATGGTTGCCTGAGCATCCTCCCGTCTCCACCAAATGGAATCCCAAGCCCTGATTTTGATGTAATTCTCGCAAGGCTGAGAGGTTAAGTGCAGAGGCATACTTGGAACGCGCATACATTTCTTCCACATCATAGTTTTCAGGTAGCATGGTTCTAAACAACGCTTCAGACCTGGTGGTTAATCGCTTGAACTTGTCGGGCAAAACATTAATAATCCGACTATTGGTCAACCATTGTAACCTTTCCGCACTACTATTAATTGCAAGCCCTGGTATTCCTGTTGATGAGCCTACTACTGCTGTTGCCGCCGCTGTAACGGATCGATGTTTAAGCCTAGAACTTTCCTTCAACTTATCCGTCAATTGTTCTGCCAAATAATGTAGGCCGAAATGATTGACCTGCAAATGTTGGTCCAAGCCCACGTTAGAAAAGCGTTGAGGCTTATGTGGTCCATAATCCGCTGCATGGACAATCCCATGCAATGGAAGTCCCAGGTCCAACAAACCAGCCGATCCAAGCCGAATACTCACGGCATCGGAAAGGTCCATTGGTAAAAAGCTAACCCGACTTGACCCAGTCTCTTGTCGCAAATAGTTGACCGCGGCTTGACCTCGGTCTTCCTTGTGCGAGCTAAGAATAACATGCGCTCCAAATAATAGTAGTTGTCGTACCACCTCAAACCCCAGTCCCCGATCTCCCCCAGTAACCAAATAAACCTATTAATAATGGTTAAACCTCTCTATAAGTCTTACATTTCCTGCTAATAATGACAAGTATCGTGCATCTACCGTCTCGTTGTTCGTACAACACAGTGAAGTCATGTTAATTTACGATGTATGCGAGTGTGTGTGTGTGTGTGTGTGTCTTTTGAAGGGTATATGCGTTTATGCAGGCAAAGAGAGAGTGAGGAGAGTTGTTATTATGAAGAGGTGCACACATTCCATGGTTTTTTTTCAGGTGTAGAGTCCTGAACTGTCCCCAGAATCACCTGATTGACCATGCAATAAATTTATTTTTTTATTTTATCTGATTTTGACTTTTGGCCCATTTTCTTGTGGGTTTTATGACGGGCAACTCTCTTCTTCTTTAACCGATTACTATGCTTTTCTTGCTTGGTCAACTCAGTGGCTTCTACTCGTCGTCCCTGCTTGGCTTCGTAGATTTCGTTGGGTGCCAGACGTTCAAATTCACTAGCAACTGCTTGAGGTCCTACTTCTTCCAACTCCAATGCTGGCGTATTCTTGATTTCTCTAACCTCCATGTCTTGGTACTCGGGGACAAAGTAAAAGTTTGCTAAAGAGTCCAACTTTCGACATAAACTTTGGTAAAGTTGTTCAATGTCAGCATGTTCCTTATCAGCATTGGAATGAGTGGGCTGGTAGGTCTGTCCTGTCTTTTCCAAATACGATTTTTCATAAATTTCAGCCAGTGATAACTTGGAACGCTCATCCGCCAACTCTACTTGAGCCCTGGCAGCTGCTTCACTGTTGAACTTGTTGATTACTTTGCGCTCCACATCATTGAATTGATTCTGTCCTCATCCTTAGATACCAATAAAGGTTAATTGAAGGGTTACATTCAAAATTCGCTGTTTAATCATGTCTTCTAGCGAAAGTGTGGTTTCTACCGTTACTACTGGGACCACTTTTGCTGCATGTTCAAATTCCAAATCTTCCTCCAATAAACTATTAATCGGTCTACGACGAGAGGTTGTCTATTAAATGGGCATAAACAGGTACTACAATGTCAAGTTACCTCTCCGGTAAGCGTCCAAGGTTTATCCTCGGTGGCTTCTTCTTCCAACTTTTGTATCAAAGCTTTAATTTCTTGTTGATTTTTTTCAAATTTTGATAATTCTCCTATTTTTTGGCGGGGGGTTTAATTATGATCATTTCGTATATGTGTTGAAATACCTTTTACTTCAATACCCTCATCATCATCTTCTTCTTCCAACAAATTCTTCTTTGCCAAGGGAGCTTCTTTTTGTTGCTGTCTTTTGATGTGTTGTTGTTGATCATCTTCTTGATCACTTGGAGAAAATTGAACACGCTTCCTTCCTTCTTCCAAGCCAATGGCATCTTCAAATCGTCTTTTCTTAATCTTGGTCGGAGGTTTAAAGAAATCCTGATAATAAATATCTACAAAAGGTTGGCATAACTTTATACAACACTACCATTGGCGGCCTCTTCATCAGATTCTTCCAACTCCATCCCATCTGGATCTATTAAATGCTGCGGTTGAGGATGATCAAGTAGTAGTGATTACCGTTAAAAAAGTCGATATCTTCCTCATCATCATCATCATCATCATCACCGTCACCGTCAACATTTCGATTTTTAGTAAATCTCTTGTCCAATTCTTCATCTGGAATATCGGCGACTTTATTTAATTCATTCAGGTCAAAGAATCCATCTTCTAATCCATTTGCATCTTCAACTCCCTCGCTCGCTTCTTCACTCACCTCCTCCACTTCCTCACTTGCTTCACCCAATTCATCGCTTACATCACTACCCACTTCACCAAGGCCATCGTCATCTTGCAGTGAATCATCCGATTCCAATTGTTCAGATTCATCATCTTGGGACAACGCAGGAGCAGCCTCAGTTGCAGTTTCCAAGTCTTGTAAAGAATCCAAGATCCAGTCATCTGCTTTCAAGCGTCGTCGTTCCAACAAGGCCCAAATCTGTTCATAGTCAAAAGCCGGGGGAAGATCTTTCAACTGACTAAACTTTTCAGGCTCCAAACCGACTCCTACACAATGGGGGTTTAGGATAGCACAAGGCGATATACCTTCTCTATAAAGCGCCTGCAATAGTAGCTTCAACTGATCCACCAAATTTGCATCAATTGTGGCAAATTGATCCAAACGAGCCTTGAAATCATGGGTAATTTCTTCAACTGTTATTTTTTTCATTTTTTTTTGGTGGTAGGAGTGCCATGTGATCTGACCAGACACAAACACACACACCACACACACATCCCAAACATATCCCACTCAGGCTTCAACAACAAAACTTGAAGAAAAAAGAGAAAGAGAAATGCTTTCAACTCTTTCTCGGTTACTTTTCTTGAATAATGCAACCTCATCTTCGAGCGATTCGATTATATCCGCCACTCCTACGGCCGATCCCGAGAACCCCCCAGTCCATCTAGACCTTACCACTGGCCATGTAGCCGATGCTGGAATGGGGCTTTACTTTGGGCCCAGATTCCAACTAGGAAATGGTGCAGCAAAGACTGAGGAGGGACAGGCGAGAAGGAAGAAGAAGAAAAAGAAGTCCATTCAAAGTGGAGCTGGTGACCTGGGAAATGGTCAAGTCTGGCAACCCATCCCCAGTGTGAGTTTATCCTTACCTTACCCCTGTAAATGAGTGTAGATGAATTCTAGTATTTCGGGAGGAGAAGGAGGAGTAGGAGGAGGAAAGAAACAACCCTTTTCAGTATTAACGATTCCTTTTAGCATTCGTAACGTCCAATTGGAGTGTCAAGAGTAATAATTTAACAACTGATGACTAAGCCGGGATAGGACCAATAATGCGGAGATTAGTAATCGACTTTATTCGCTCAAGTTTCAGGTGGATACTTTGATAGCCTGTAGAGTGGGCTGTATTTGGGGCTTTAAGAATGGTGATTTATTCCCCAGTATTGACGCTGACATTGGGTAAGTTTTCTTACTTTGATTACGTAATCCTGGTTTGGTACAAATATAGTAATAATCCAAGAGGAAAACATCTAGCGGTGGAATTAAAGGGTCCTGAACAAAGTCTGCAATCGAAGAATTTGGAGTTTTTTGTTCCTCAGGATTGGCTGGAGTTATGCTTGAACCAATCACCACCATCAGAAAAGCCTATTATTACTCATTCCTTAATTCTAGTCCTAGAGGCGAATTCTGCTGGTTATTTCCCCTCTTTTTTTTTCAAGCGATAATTAAAAAGTGAGAGAAAGTAGATTTACCTGCTTTGGCCATGGTTTATGATTTGACCAAAAAGGTAAAAAAGAGAGATTCCACCTCTCCTCGTGATTCCACCTCTCCTCGCGATACCACCACCTTGAGAGACACCACCGCTGACAACACCACCAACGACATGCCCAAGAATGATGACAAGACGAATGAAAGTTATTACGAGTTACACCTAGGGGTTCAACGTTTCAAGGTAAAACCTACTTGAACAATGATTATTAAATGTGGGAGGAGTGATAGATTGGAGAAAAGACGTTTATTTTAAAGGATGTTTATGGACAACCCACCAACACCACCACCACCACCAACAACCTTAGAGAGTCCATTAGTAGTAGTAGTGTTAACGGGGAAGGAGAAAGAGGGGGAAATCGAGATTGTGTGGTTTGTCTTTGTGAGCCCAAAACCGTACTTCCCCTGCCCTGTAGACATTGTTGCCTTTGCATCGATTGTGCTCAGGTGTTGAAATCTTCAGGTGCTCAATGTCCAGTTTGTAGACAACCTTTCCATTCCTTGATAAGAGTGGATTATACAACAACTGGAGGAGAAGAAGTAGTAGTAGAATAACAAGTAAGAAACAGTATATAATATACACAAGTCCACACCACCTCCATAAACATCACTCTTATTTAACAACTATCCATACTTGCATGTCTCTATAAGATTGTACGTCTGATGCTTCAATTTCAAACTTGTCCAATGCTACATCGATTAGTTCCTTACTAACCTCCGTTCCCAAGACCCGCGATAATTCTTGCCTTGCTGCTTTCATCCCAATCGCAAATTCCTTAAAGGCCAACATTCCCACCTCACCGCCCCAATCCCCCGTGGGCAGTGATACCGTGTGCACCGAGATATGCTTGGAGGTAAACCCCGCCTCTTGCAATAACTCGCCCAGGTTCAAATGCGCGGCTTCAACATTCACCCTACTTTGCGCTTCCAATAATTTACACTGCCAAAAGTTCAATAATACGCCGGAATTATGGATCCGCTGATGAATAGGCAACAGATCAGCCATCTCCAACACTCCACCCGGTTTCAACAACCGATAGTACTGCTGAAAGAGGTTGGAGTAAGCAGAGAAGGGAGCAGCACTGGTGAGGTTGGACTGGTGGATATAGTCAAATTGACCAGGATCAAAGGGAAATTCTATAACCCCTCCTTCTTCAATTAAATCCTTTCTGGAATAATTACCATTTAAATAATCGGAAATAACCAATTCGACGTTATTTGGAAGTGTGTAGTTGCTTGAAGAGAGTGGTGTGGTGGGAGTGCTGTTGGGAGCAGGTGTGGTGGTGAGTGGTGATTGAGCAAACCAGCCTACAAACTTCACAGAGGGATAGGTTTGGGCCATTTCATTCAGCCAAGCCATGGACGCACCCTGTCCCACTTCCAAGACTTGGCCAAACTGTTTAAAACTACAAGGTGCCAAACTTTGTTTGCGAAAAGCATATTTAAATAAAAAATGCTGAATATCCAATCTATCTCTCCCCGCTTCTATCAGCATCCACACCCAAAGCTTACCTGGTGGTTTGAACCAGGGCCAGATCGGTGGAATCTAGTCGATTGTTGATGCTGGATAAAAAGGATTCTAATTCCTGTTGTTGTCGTTGTTTTTGCTTGAGCCAGGCAAATTCGGCATTTACGCCTTTAAATGCCAGTGCTTTTTTCTTTCCCCTTGCCCTACCAGATCCCAGCGACGAGGTGGAACTGGAGGAATTGGAGGAAGTTGAGCGTGATGTTCCCATGACTGGCTGAGACCTCAACACTGCCATTGGTTTGAAGATGGAGGCAGAGATGACTACGCCCATTTCCAAGTGGTGCCGTTAGCAGAACGTGAAGGTGATCGAAGCTGATGGAAGCTGATGGAATAAACGTGTTTCGTTCAAAGTGGGAAGGAAAGGGAAGGAAAGAGAGGTGGTGGGGTCACTTTTCTTACTGATGAAACTCCTCCCTTGGGCTGATTGGTACGAACCAAAACTCCCAATCAGGAAGGTGACGTCATATTCTGGTCAGCATATTCCATCAAACCAGGTTACACGGAGCCTTCCACAGCAACCAATTTGACCATTTTGAGTAATTTCCCTCTTCCAATGACATCACCTTTCGCCTCTCCTCCTGCTCCTCCGATCGTCACTGTTAGTAAGAATTACTGTTGGGAGAGTGTGTGAGTGGGTGGTTTCACTACATGTGATCATGTCATTTGTTCAACTAAGGAATTGGTCCACTATCACTGGTTCAAGGTCTCGTTTGAGAGATGTTTTAAAAGCTGCTGCTCCTTCGTCCTTGAAAAAGTCAATCCCACCACCACCTCCTCCTATTTACACGCCACCTGCTACTCCACCACCACCACCTTCTACAAATGATCCTGTCAAGTTTCAACCCATCGAACCACCACCCATCCGACCAGTCCGACCAGTCCAACCAGTGCTAAACATTCAAGAATCTACTAAACAGCCCAAGCAGACCATACAACAAAAACTAAAAGACATGCCCAAGAAACGAAAATTTAAATTTGTGGATCAGGGCTCACAACTGGCTTGGAATTTCGATCAAGTTGATGAGGTCAAGATGATCAACAAGATGGACGAATGGCTAGAAAAAAAAGGTGGTGCTTATGAACGATATCTGGTGGAAGTTGGTCAAACACCCCTGGAGAGTGCGAAAATCATTTCTGCTAATCAAAGCCTGAGTCCAGAGCACAAGTTACGCATAACCAGCATGCTCTCCAAGATAAAAATTTAATTTACTCCTCTCCCTCTCTCTCTCCTTCGTTCTTAGTAGAGATGTGCGTGGGAGAGCGTGGGAAGAGAGCGTAAAAGTTGGTAGAAAAGAAATCAACGACTGCTTTCTCCCCGCTGGGTGGGCCATGCTAAGCTTTCATCATTAAATTGCATGGTATCCAACACCGCAGTGGCTGCACGTTCCAACTGATTGCCATTCTCCATCAAATTCCTTACAGCCTGGGCTCGATTCAAATGAGGAAAGAGCGTCATCAGCATGGTTACGTCCTCCTCCCGCGGCCTCTCCATATCAGAAGTTTGTGCTGCCAACATTTGATCAAGGTATCCCTTCCCTAATTACCAAATCATAAAAGCATAAACCCCTTACCAATCCATCTGGTGATTCTCCCCTTGCAGATTCGCCTCTATTAACAGTAGCAGTAGTAGCAACATTGGCGGTAGTATTGGCAGTAGTATTAGTAGTAGCAGTGGCAGTAGCAGTAGCAGTGGCAGTAGTAGCAGCAGCGGCAGTAGAAGGAAATCCTCTAGAAAGATCACGAAAAGCGTTCAACTCTTCAATCCTAGTAGCTCTACTACCACTTCCGCCAAATCTTCCCCTTCTTCCATCCTCACTCGAGCCCAAAAAGAACAAAGGTGCCAATAAAGTCCCCCCGATCCATCTAACCCAACGAGGGAGTTTGAGTTTCTTGGCATTTAAAAAGTTGCATCGATACAAAATTCCCGCTGTTATTCCCGAGGCTCCAACCAATAATGAACCTGGAAATTGCAAATACAACAACTACTCCCAACACACCACATCAGATACAATAGTTAGGGAGAGCTAACCTGAGCACACAACAGGTTCACAAATATTTTATCACTAAAGGTTATCCCCAAGACCTTGAACTGATAGCCCTTGGGTATTAGTTGATAAAATTGCCATAAACTTGCAAAAAGCGCGGCATAAGGACCAAGTGGGAGTTTGGGTAATTCTCCAAGTCGTTGCAACCACCACCACCACCAGGCCCAACTAAATAAGACTTGCAGGGTTACCGCCGTAATGGTACACCATAAAAGAAGGGCAAAATATTTGGCGGATCCAAATTGTCGCTCTATTATGCGTAAATGATAAACCAACAGGGAACCAAAAAAGAGTTCTGCAGAGGTGGAATACCCAAAAGAACAAGTCAACAATCTCCAGTACTTTCAAGGGTAAAGGGGTTAGAACAGAGGGAAGGGGAAAGAATACCTGTCCATGTCTTATAAGATGTGGATAAACTTGTAAATGCAAGAAAGGACCAAGATCCATCAACGAAGTCACCAAGGAACAAACACCGGTAGTGATTATCCAAGCCTTGGTGACAGGAGCATTAGAAAAACCTAAGTAAAAGAGTTAATAAAAGCGCATATAGTCACTTTTACCAGAAGTACCGCCAGAGAAGAGCATAGACAGACGTAGCGCACGTGATGGTTAAAATGAATAGTTAATTATTATTGTTACTCTCAGCATAAGTGGGAGGAATCATAACATTGTCATAATCCACGCCATGGACATAACCACCACGCATGCTCTTTAACACGTTCATCCTAAACACTCGCTTATCTTCTCTCATTTCTGCTGCGATCTTCTCGCTTAACCAGTCATGAGGATTGGGCTCCAGCAGCAGATACTGGATTCCAATCATTACTGAATTCAGCGTTAAAACTGGTTTCCAATCATCCCTTAAATAATTGAGGCAAACATGGCCTTCTTCATCAATGTTGGGGTGATAAACCTTTTGCAAACAACGGACTTTGGGTGGTTCGTACGGATAATTCGAGTTGATTTTAAAGGAAAAGCGGAAATATCCCTTTTCATAGATTCCTTCATCCGTTTAATGCGAGGTTAGTGTGTTTTTGGGGGGTTTGATAAGTGGAAATTACCTTCATCAGGTCGGACCAGTAGTTCAAAGTTGAAAATATCATCTAATCCTCAGCCCTGGTTAATGGAAACTACCCAAAAAAGAGAGAGAAGGATAAACCTGGATTAGGAAAATATACTTGCATTGTTCCTGGCAGATCAAGTTCTGATAAATCTACTCCCTCCCTCTCTTTCATCAACAATGCAAGTCAGGTAATAATCACCTTTTTGAACTCGGATTTGAGCCGAGGTAGCTTTAGGCTTTCTCTTTTCCCCACCACCACCACTACCACCTTCACCAGCAGCTTCTTTTTTCATAGACCATATCTTGATCATGTCTTGAAGGGAAAGAATAGTCAAATGTGCAAAATGAGTTTTGTTGAAATGTGAGCGTAAAGTGACAAAGTTATTTTTTTCAAGTTGTCAAAAGACTCCATAATAATATCATTATGTGTCATTCTCCACCATCTCTTTTTGGGCAAATAAGCACCCTCTAGAATCATCACGTTACCATGATACTTTTCAAAGATCTTTGATATATCACTCCATAAAATAATAGCAATGAATTTGGGTGCATTCAATACAAGAGATATCATTGCCCTAACGAGTCGTTATTTTATTCAATATGTCGGTGTATTTCTTGTTTAGCACAGCGAAGGTTACGTTCAAATGCCATCCTGGCGCAAAATATCAAAATTCGTTGGATTTGGCTGAAATATAGACACACAAGGAAAATTAATTAATAGAATTTGTGGAATGAAATATGTGATGTGGTTGCAAGAACGAGAGAAGGACTTTGGCAGCTGAAACACAATGAAATAACACAAGCCTCTTGGCTGTAACCGTACTTAAATACGGTTTGGAAGCAGGTGAAGAATAAGGAGAAAGACAGAAAGTTAGATTAGAATAAAAGGTCGATTGTTCTTTATATCTTAACCTTACTTCACACATGCTTTGTATTCCCACAGCTGAGTTTACCCATTGTCGGAGATGGGGGTTGTCTCTGACATGGTGAGGAAAGAGTAAAATAATAATAAAGAAATTTATGGAGGGAATGACATTATTATTTATTATAACTTTGAAAAGCAGCACACTTTTGACAGTACTGCTGTGAGGACTATAATATCTAACAAATATTTAATAATTATTATTTAATAATTAAAT
>QZWR01000341.1:0-11114 GCA_004114325.1 Zoophagus insidians | reverse complement strand
TGGCTCAGGGACAGAAGCTGGAGATGTTTGATCTAGTAAAGGTTCGGTAGCTTGGGTAATTTGATCTGATGAAGATTCCGCTGCTGAAGGGGTTTGATCTGGCTGAGCTTCCGTAACTGGAGACTTTTGATCTGATACGAGTTCAGCAGCTGGAAGTGTTTGACTTGGCTCAGGGACAGAAGCTGGAGATGTTTGATCTAGTAAAGGTTCGGTAGCTTGGGTAGTTTGATCCAATGAAGATTCCATGGCTGAAGGGGTTCGATCTGGCTGAGCTTCCGTAACTGGAGACTTTTGATCTGATACGAGTTGAGCAGCTGGAAGCGTTTGGTTTGGCTCAGGGACGGAAGCTGGAGATGTTTGATTTAATACAGGTTCGGCGGCTGGGGACGTTTGATCCGATGAAGATTTCGCAGCTGAAGGGGTTTGATCTGATACAAGTTCGGCAGCTGGAAACGTTTGAGTTGACTCAGGATCCGCAGCTGGAGGAGTTTGAACTTTTGGAGATTCCAGTGCTGGGGATTTTTGGTCTGATGAAGGTTCGGCAGCTGGAAGCGTTTGATTTGGCTCAAGATCATCAGTTGGAGAGGTTTGAACTGGTTCAGGCTCTGAATCTGGAGAGGTTTGATCCAATGGAGATTCCGCAGTTGGAGGTGTTGGAGGCGTAGACATATTTTTTGCTAATGAGAAAAAAATAGAATTGAAAATTTTTTATTGGTGTCTTCTTCAAGCGTATCAGCCATGCATTTATTGGTCAGGGTTAGATTGTCAAAGGGTTAAACTGAAGCCGATTCCTAATTCAAGGTTTAATCGGTTTTTCTTGATTTCTAGGGTTAATCGGTTTAAGCCCGAAAAAGTGAGCGATGTCAAAAGCAATTTTATGTTTAAACGTAAGCCTGGAATGCAACATTATTAGGTTGATTGTTGAATTGCACAGTTTTATCAACATTTTTGTAAGAACAATGATACGCTTTGTAGAAATCTGGTAAATTACAGTATTACAATAGTAACTCTACAAAGCCGGAATTTAGCACTATTTATTTGATGTAAGCAATCGGTAATTCGGAATTACTGTTAAAGGGAGTAATTGAATATGTCGTTTTTATGGTTAAAAAGCTGGAAATCCAATGGTACATTATTACCTTGTTGTGAATTGATGATGACTCGTAAGGACAGCTCCAAAGGAGAGTGTTGTGTAGAGTGCAGCAGATGTAACAGCACCTTTAAATTACCTACTTCCGAAACGCACAAAATCCGGATCACATGACCTTCTAAAGAAAGGCCAGAGAGGGAGAAATAAGCGCAAAAGATTCTGTGACGTAATTTTTCTACTACTTACTTTCTCTCTCTCTCTCACTTCCCAACAAACTCTGTAATTTCTTTTTTTATTCAAAATGGTGAAAAATTACTGGCTAATTTTCCCTACCTTGCTTTTATTGGGTCAAGTACTTACTCAAGCTAATGTTGCTCCTGCTGCAGGAAGCAATCCCTCCATTACAAGCGTTGGAAAGGCAGACTACAAGAACCCTAATCCTGTTCCTATTCCAGCTGCTGGTGGAAATGCTCAGCCTAATATACCAGCAAACGATCCTAATGGTGCTAAGACCGCTGGACACGGGGCACCTGGCGGAAAACATGGTGACAGACATCCCCATGCAGAGTTGGTGGATACTATTGCTTTTCTCGCCAAAAACGTCGCTGCAACTTCGCAGAAACTTTCCGAAAAAACGGATGCTTTGTTGAAACACTATCATCAGAAATTTGGGGCACATGGGGGAGCCACTCCAGAGTCTCATTACCAGCCAGTTGGAAGAAAACATCGTGGTGATGGTGGTGATAAACATCACCATCATCATAAACATGATGGGAAAACTCCAAAGACACAGCCCGGAGCTCCTGGAAAGGATGCAGCTGGGGCAGACAGTAAAGATAAACAATATACTCCTCCAGGCGCTGCTCCTACTCCAAGAAATACGCCGCAGAAGGGAGCCGAACCTCCTAAAGTAGGACCGATAACACCGCCACCACTTAAAGCGCCGGAACCACCCAAGGCAGCAACGGCAGCAGGGAATCCACCAGCAGCGGCAGTACCAGGGAAACCACCAGCAGCTGCAGTGCCAGGGAAACCACCAGTTACAGGAGATATTGTGGAAGTTCCGATTCCTGATGTTCCAGTCAATCCCAAGCTTCGGCCTAATGTTGCCAGTGGATTGGATGCCGACACTCCCGAGGATCTGGTAAATCTGATCAAAGCCAGCCTTGCCCCGAAACCTGAAGAAGAGAACAAACCCTCTCGCCCGCTCTTTGCTACTCCCGAAGTGACCAATGCTGCTTATAAAATAATGACAGGAAAGAATGGACCCTGTGATGGCAACAACGTGGAAGCACTATTTGATCCCAACAACTGCAGCAGGAACATTAAAACTATGAAGTTCCATGGTGTTGCTGTTGCTCCTCGTTCAACCTGCTTCCTCACTTCGGTGTTCTGTGTGCCCAAAGACATTCTAACTGAGGATGTCTCAGAAACGAAGAAGCGCGTGGAGGCGAAATATCCCGATGGACTGCCGGGAGGAATGCTCAGTCATTTGATCATGGGACCTCGCCAGTTCCGAGAATTGTACAAGCAGGCGAAGGGGAAAGGAAATCCTGTGATGCACCACTGTCAAGAAGTCAACGCTGCCTATAATTTATACGAAGCTGCTCTGCCCTTGAAGGATGGAGAGAATGCTGTAGCAATTATCCTGCTTTAATAAATTTTGCTTTAATCACGTGTAGTCCAGATTTTATTAATTTATTTTTTATTTTTATTTATTAAATCATGTCTCGTTTGAACGGAAAAGTTGCTGTTATTACTGGTGCTGCGAGGTAAAAACTACTCTCATTGTTGCACTTACAATTGGGCATAGTGGAATTGGCTATCAAACTTCTTGTCTTTTTGCCACGCAGGGATGTCGCTTGGTGTTGGCAGATATCAACATTCAAGCACTAGAGGACCTTCGAGACAAGATTATCGATTTGATCAAAGATCCCGCTTTGGCACCTGAAACCATCCAGTGCGACGTCAGTGTAGAGGCTCAAGTGAAAGAAGCTGTGGATAGAGCCGTGAGTAAATGGGGAGGTTTGGACATCATGTTCAACAATGCCGGTATTATGCATCCCAAAGATGATGATGCCTTGACTACCACCGAAGCAATTTGGTATTATTTCTTGCGTATTAATGAAGAAAAAGGGATTTGACTATGCGTATAAATGTCAAGGGTGTATGGTATGGTTGTAAATATGCCATAGAAGCCATGCGAAAACGAGGCGGTGGAAGTATCATCAATACTGCTTCTTTTGTCGCCATCTTGGGAGCTGCTACTCCTCAACTTGCTTGTACTTTCCCACATAATCAGTAAGGAGATAATAAGGAGGTTAGATACGGCGTCCAAGGGTGCGGTTCTGGCCATGACTAGAGAATTGGCCATGGTTCATGCCAGAGAAAACATTCGCGTTAATGCTCTATGCCCTGGTCCCTTAAAAACCCCCCTTTTGATGGATTTCTTAAATACCCCTGAAAAGAAGGAACGTAGAATGGTGCATCTTCCCATGGGTCGTTTTGGTGAAGCCATTGAACAAGCCCAAGCTGTGCTCTTCCTCGCTAGTGATGAAAGCTCATATATCACTGGCACGGATTTCGTCGTTGATGGTGGGCTTACCCATGCCTATGTCACACCACTCGGTGATACGAAGAGTCCCGCTCCAAAGGGATTTTGATTGACCTGTAGTTTATAGTTTTTGAAATAAACGAAATGAATGGTCCAAGGTTTAATTGTCGGATTCAGATATTTCTAATAACAACCCTCGCCATTTCTAACCCATCAGCGAAATTCTTCAAGGAACGCTTCTTTTAACTTGTGTAGAGTTCAACAGACTTTTCATACAAGCAATGAAATTGGTGTCTGGTTTTTCATTTGCTCTCTTCCAAAGCAACTAACAGGAGTAGTCTTTCTCCCCTGTGACTTGGTTCCAACACTTACACCAGAAGCATATGCAAAATATACAACTCTTTCTCCTGTGCTGAGTAGATATGATATACCAACAGGAATCATCTTTAAATTCTTCACCCACCAATATAATTAAGCCCTTCATTTCCTTGTATTTGAGTGAGAATTAATTCCTGTTTGGCACAAGTTGTAATTCGACAAATTCTTCAGAATTTACATGTTTAATCTCCAACTCATCAAAAAGATCCAATTTATTTCGGAGATCCTGCTGATCTTTCGCAATTTGAGATTACAAGTCATTAAGGTCTTTCTGTAATAACCCTAGTTTTTTTGGTCAAATGTGAGATATCATCTTCCTGTGACACTCTATTAATTTCCGAGTTTGTAGTATTTTTGAGCATCTTTTGTTGCTTTTCAAAGTTTCTCAACCTCTAAATAAAAGGGGGAAATTTAAGAGCAAATTCCTCATCATTTATCGGAATGTTTTACAGTGGTGATTTAAAGAGTTCTGTAACACTTTGTAGGGGGTGTACTTTGGGGAGAAAAAAGATTCTTCTTTTCTATTATTAATATCTTTTCAAGTCCATCACTGTCACAAGTTCATTGGAGTGTGATTTTTGAAGACTATTAACTTTTGAAAATATTTCACCTGAGACCAAGGGACGATGGTAAATTCAACCACACCATTACCCGTACTTTTGGCACATCTTCAAGCCAACACCAATCAGGGACTCAGTTTTGAGCAAGCCAATGCGAGGATAGCCCAGGTTGGACAAAATGTGGGAATTGGAGGAGAAGAGGAAAGCTGGGGAAGGTTGGCGAGATTTATCATTGCTGTGTTGGATTTGTTAAAAACTCCCTCTGTCCTTATTATATTAATCTTGGTCTCACTGACTTTGTATGAACAACGTTGGAGTAAGCCCGCTAGTATATACACCATCATTATAGGAGCTTGGTTTTTGTTACTACTGGTAAGCGCTAGAATGAGGAGTTAAAAACCTCACATTCATAGGCGGATCAATTATTATGGGCAAGAAGGAGGTTACGACAATTGCAACCTGGTCCAGACGATTCGATCAAAGTGCTGAGAGAAAATCAGGAATTGACTATTCCTTCCAGTCAGCTTGTCCCAGGAGACTTGTTACTTTTAGAGCCCGGAATATTGATTCCTGTAGATGCCAGAATAATAGAATCCTGGGAGCTTCAGGTGGATGAGTCTATTTTTTCTAATTTACGTCTCGTTCATAAACATCCTTACACCAACGGCGCAGGAAATGATGCAGCCAATGTTTATGCCGGATCGGTGGTGATTACTGGACAAGCGAAGGCGTTGGTTTATGCGACCAGTGAGCGTAGACGGATTGTAGCTGAAGACCTCACCGCAAAGCTCAAGTTATGGCGACAACAATTGTATGCCGCAGCTGGACAAGACGTGGAATCCCGAAACCATTGGGAGTTTATAATGGTGGGAATTTGTTTATTAGCAATAGTGTTTGTGGAGAAAGAATATTGGATTCCATTGCTGGGGATAGTTTGGTTTCTCTTACCCTTGCGAGATCATGTTTCCCTGCTACGGATTATGATACACGCAGTGGAAGTAGTTAGCAATCTGGCAGCAGTCACAGTTTATCGCCTTTCTTCACTTCAAGAGAGTAGTAAAGTGGACATTGTAGTGACTGATAAGTCAGGAACCCTTACTGATGGACAACCTCGCGTAACTTCAGTGCTGGTAATCAAGCAGGGAGATGAGATCTGCGATGTTAGCACTAGCAAGGTAGCTAGTGAAGCGCATTCTCTTACACCTTGGCTCGTTTCCAGCTCACTTGGATGCAATGAAGATTCTTTGAAGGGGCATCGTCGCACCAGCCCCTTAGAACAAGCCATTATGGACTACTGCATGCAACCTGCACTTCCACGTTGTATTTATGATCGGATCTGGGCGGCCCAAAAAATTTTCCCAAAAGTTGTGGAAGAAGTCTTGTTTGATGCAGCTGTTCGTTATGCTGGGATAAAACGATCTTCCTTGACTGCTTCTACTAGAATCTCAGTGTATAAAGGTGCTATACCTGAAGTATTGGCACGATGTAATAAGGTTTGGATTCCAACAGGAGATGCTAGCACTCCCGCTGAAGAAGTTTTAAAATCTCTGGAGGAAAACATATCAGTTTTCTCTGATTCTGTAAAGGAATCGCTCTTGAACTTGGTTAAACAACAAACTGAAACAGGAGAAAGAGCAATGGCATTTGCACTTTGTTTTGAAACTGTGACAATCGATTCTAATGAAGAGGATGGAGCAGAAGAAGGGTGGATATTTGGTGGAATAATGATGATGAAAGATCCAGTAATGGGAGAAGTAGAACAACAAGTAGCAGCATTGAATCGTGCTGGAATCCGCGTAATATTAGCAAGCGGTAGGTTTCATCCATTTATGTGAGTATAACTGTATTGATCCTGTTGCTTGGATAGGCGATGATAAAAATACGGCAAAAGTAGCAGCTTCTCAGTCAAGAATCCCTACGGAAGTACTGCTAAGTGGCCAGGACTTGGAGGGAGCTCAAGACCAGGTTTTGAAAGAATGCTGCGTATTTTACCGAATGACACCTATGCAGAAACAAGCTCTTGTTAACAAGTTGGAGCTTTTGGGGCATCAAGTGGCGTGGATTGGTGACGGGTTAAGAGATCGTCCAGCATTGGAAGTAGCCACGCTCTCAGTGACCGTCACCAAACAAACTGCGTCTAATAATGCGAAACAACTACCTCTACATCTTCGCTTTGATGCGCATGGTTGGTCTAGGCGATTTGTGACAATAGTAGAGGTGTTAAAAGTAGCGCAGCAAACCTCTTTCTGGTTCAAAAGGATGTCACATCTTGATTTCGTATATCTTGCCGTAGTGGTGGTATTAACAGTCGGAGCTTATATGAAAACTACCTTGTTTACTGCTTCTCAGTTGTTAAGTTTGGAGATATTGAGAAGATGGTGGTTTATTTCTATTTGGAAGAGTCAAGGATTTTCACATATCCTAACTCCGGTCAAGTTCCCCAGCATTTTAATACTATGGAGACTTCCGCTACTTTTAGCCATTATAATCGCTGCGGGTGCCTTGGCGCTGATTTCATCCGAATTGGACGAAAAATACCGTTGGCATCTTTTTGGCTTGGTAAACCTTGCCGGACCCGTTCTTGCTGGTTACACCTTGGCAGTGGAACGAGATGGCATTCCTTGGTATTTGTGGCCCAGGCTTGAATGGTTTGGCATACTTGGAATTGGATATGCATTGCTTCATATTTCATGGATGAAAGAAGCATTAGGATTCACCAACAATCTGGAGAGAAGCACTTTGTGGGAAATGGCACTGTTTTGTGGCTGTTTGGCACTTTTGTGGATGTTCTCTGAGCGATGGATATTACTCTGGCGCCCGCCCGTTCGTTTAGCAAGACCATAAAATGTTACTCTTTTAACAAAATTGTATTAAATATGCTTGACTGATTACGAAACGGGTGATATTGGCCTGACCATTACTTCTACTTTAGCCGGCCTCAAAAGACCATTTTCACGCACAGGCACACCATTCAAGGGGTCATCCGTTAGTTCAAAGTCAAAATTGGTGAGCAATGCATGCAAAATCGTGCATATTTCATGATGGTTAAAGAACTTGCCCAAACACTCCCTAGGGCCACTGGAAAAGGGCCCATAAGCATATTTGTTCCTAGGAGGCTGGGCCCATCGCTCGGGACGGAACTCATCGGCATCTTCACCCCACCATCTTTTATCCCGCTGCATGCCGTAAATGCTGAGCACCACGGAGAAACCCGCAGGTACCACAATGTCAGTCTCAGCCAATCGAGTGGGTTTGCTAATGGTTCTCGCTATGTAGACAATGGGTGGGAAGAGACGCAGCGCTTCCTTGGAGACCCAATCTACGTAGGTCAAACGTTTAATGTCATCAAATCGGAGTGGTTGCTCCACACTGGCCAATTCTTCCTTCAATTTCGTCATAACTTCGGGATGTTTCAATAACAGAAAAAGCATGTAGTTCAACACATTCGCCGTGTTTTCCTGTCCTGCTATGAAAAAGCTAAAAACATGGTCCCTGATCTCTTTGTCCGTCATACCCTGGCCGTGCTCATCCTTTTGCTTCAATAGCAGCTCCAATAAGTCCAACTCCCCATCCTCTTCTTCTTCGTTTTCCATTTTTTGTTCAACTTGCTTGCGGCGGTAATTAATCAGCCAGTAGATGTAGGCATCCACCTTGGCGAATTTGTCTCGCATTCGCCATTTATGTACGTATTTACCAATCCAAGGAACTGCGAGCCAATGACTAATCAAATTACGACTAATCTGTAACACCGTGGGCAAGAAATCTGGGGGACAATCCTTGGCTCCAATAACGCGAGCAATCACGTCTAAGCTAACATCACTAATCTTGGAGCTCATGTTTACAGGTTTTCCCACATTATCTCTGAGGTAGGTGACCAAATCTGCGGCTCCTTTTTGAAATACATGTTGAATGTTTTTCAGTAATCTTGGCTATATCAGGTTATTACCAATTATACCAAATAAAAGTCTACCCTAAACGGTGCTTGTAATAAATGTCTTTGAGCCTTCCATACATTTCCCAAGGACCGGTGAAGTTGTACCGGAAGGGCCGAGTAGCCATTATAGGGTTGAAGTCGGACATAGACCAAATCTTTATCCCAAAACTCCGAGACTAGAGCTTGTTTATAAACTGCTGGAGAGCGAGATATGATGGTGGGAATTTCAAACCGGCAGTACTTGACGAAATCTCCTTCCTCCCCAGCTCCAAATGCGTCAAAGTAGTACAATTCATTGCGTGGTGAAGCTTCTCCCTCGGCTATGTGTTTGACATGACCAAAGAGTGGAATGGGTGGAACGCTGGGGATTTCTTTGACTTTTCGGAATCTGCACTCCCATCCAGGTTAGCCTTTCCCCTCCAAGAGAAAACTTACAAAAGGCGATTACGAATGTCACAGTACAACAGGTATAAGAAAAAGCCTAACACTAGACTTGAACATGTTATAAATATTAACTTGACCAAGAGTAGAATGATCATTGCTAGTCAAGTGGAAAGTACTAATAATTACCTCTTTATAAATCTCCTTGACTTCCCTTTTTGGCCTACCTCGAATGTACAGTCATCTTGGCCTTCCTTTTTAAGATGATTATTTCATTCCTAAAAAAGAATTAACTCTCTGTTCAAATTCATTTGATTTTTATGGCCTATTTTCCCCCTAATGTCACGTGAAAAGTATTTGTTAAGAACACGAATATTTTAATCAATTACATGACCTTAAACCGATTTAGCAGCTGTCAATGGTTCTTCTAAAGGAACAAAGAAGCTTGGAAACAACGAAACTGATAGATATAACTTGAACGTAAGATTTATGAGCTTGAGGAGAATAAGAAATAAACACTTATATTCATTTTACCCTTGAATTCTGTATAAGTCGTCTTTATCTTCGTGTGCTCCTCTCCTTCCCAAAAACAACCCCCAAGTTTAAGAACTCTCGTTTAACTCTACCTTCTAGTCTAATCGAGACTGGTATTGTAAACTAGGAGTAATTGACAAAATCATTGTCGCCAAAACGTAACATATTTGTAAGCAGCAATGTTAAAGTGTGCTGCTTTTCAAAGTAATAATAAAGGAGAATGCCTTTTCCCTTATAAAATTTTCTTCTATTATAATATTTTTCAATCCCTCCCTCCTCACTATGTTGGGACTTCCCCCAGTCCTTGACACTAATTATTTCTTCGTGCCATTTTTATTCCTCAGTGTGAGGAATTAATTTCAAGGAAATATAATCACCAATGTACATTCATTTATTTATTTATTTATTATTATTATTACTGATAGGCTTTGGGCCTATCAAAGAACCTTTTTTACTTATGTGAAGAGGGAGGGGAGGCCGAAGTTACTTGAAAGCAACTCAGGAGAGGGGGAAGAAAGAGTTTTACACAAGAGAAGTATGGGAAAAAGATTGTTTTTATTAAGTGTGAAGGAAGTTGGGGGATTTTAACAATCCTTCAACCAACCAAAACACGCGTCCACATCATCAATACACATGGCTTCATTCATTCAATATGAAACCAATCACATGATGACTTTCCAATCCTTCCATGGCCTTCCACACTGTTCAATAATTATTTAAGTCAATAATAATAATATTTAAATAAATATTTAAATATTAATTCTTGCATTGTTGATCTTGAAATTATTTCCTCACAACAATATGGTCCATAATATACCAGCCCTCACATTACTTTTCTTTCCCTCCAAGTTTTTTTCACCACCCTCTTTTAACCCTTCTCCTCTCCGTCCCTCTCTTCTTTTCCTTCTCTGCTCCTATACCTCCCCTCCGCTTCAGAGTACTAGAAGCAAAGAAGGACCCACGGAAACCCAACTGGCCTCAGGAGCCGCGCGGGGATGATTGTCAGTTGTTGAAGGTGGACTCAAGGACCGATGGATTGCAGAAGCGGATGGGGGTGAGATAAGTCCGTGGTAGCCTATGGGTTACTTCGAAAACGTCGCCCGAGTCTCTAGTTAGATCTAGCTTTGTCCCCTAACTGGTCTCCTAATCAAGGACCTTAAATTTCAATTTAAAAAAATTATTATTATTGAGGTTGTCAAGACCTGGGGTCTTGAGGGGTGAATTTCTGCTGATTATTTTCAGGTGAAGCTCAAACTACACGGTGAAATGTAGTTCGAGAGGGGGAGTAGACTAAGAAAAACAAACGAGAGGTGTGAGAGAAGTTATTTTTTATTGGGGTGGGGGGAAATGATTGATCTCTATATGTGAAAGCCTTCACACATGTTCGACCAATCAGAAAATTACAACACGTCAACTTCCTACGTCACGCACCATCGTTCCATCCAAGTTCCAGAAGTCTACAATTTATTCCATTAATGTTCCTACTTCCAAACTGGGATGGATCCATTCCATTATGGTTACACCAGGAAATAATTCTAATAATTATTTCCTCTCAACTTATTCCATCCTTGACAATGTTAGGCTTTTGACGGCCTAAGGTTTTTGGAACTCCTTAAGTCTGATTTATAAACCTACCGTTAATCACAACAAGTATGATTAAAGGATAAGAAAAACAAATGAGAT
>QZWR01000030.1:17833-56153 GCA_004114325.1 Zoophagus insidians | reverse complement strand
ATTTACAAGGGAATAATGCTTTCCATTTGGCGGTAAAGTCAAAAAACCTAACCATGGCCGAACTCCTGTTATCTCATCAACCTGCCCTGATTAATAGTAAACAAGCACAGGGTTGGACTGCCTTGCATTTCGCCGTGGATGGTCAAGATTTAAGCCTGGTGCAGTGGTTACTAGATTCAGGAGCTGATCCTGCTCTCACCAACAAGGAAGGAAGAACTGCTTTACATTTCGCTGCTCTGGTGGGGAATCTTGATATTTGTTCCCTACTCTGTTCAACCTCTTCAGACATCATGAATTTGACGGATGGACAAATGGAGACGGGTTTGCATTTAGCCGCGAGAGGTGGTCACTTATCCGTTCTATCATTCCTTGTGCGAGGGGGACAAGAATGTGTGAATGTTCAAAATGCCCAGAATAAAACAGCACTTCATATAGCAGCCGATGCAGGATATTTAGACTGTTGTCAAGAACTGGTCAGAGGTGGTGTTACATTGGAATTAACAGATGCTGATGGGTTGACCGGGTATGATACAGCAATAAAGGCAGGACAATTACACGTTGCAATATGGTTGGAAGGAAGATGCAGCAAGGAATTGATCCGTATTGGAAGACATGATGGATGGAGCCTTTTACACATAGCAGTTGAAGAGGGCGATCTCAACATTGTCAAATGGTTATGTCAACATGGCCAAGATGTAAACGGGGTTAGTAATTTGAACGAAACTACACCATTACACATAGCTGTCGCTAATCAAAAGCTGAATGTGGTTGAATATTTATTGGAAGCTGGGGCCAAGGTGGATGCACAACAACGGAATGGAGGAACGCCTATACAAGTGGCTGTTTGCTTGGCCTCTGCTGAATTGCTTTCTCTTTTAACCAGTGCTGGAGCCGACCTTAGCGTGGTGGATAGCATGAATTCGGGATTAATTGACTTTGCCACCAAGTATGGTTTACAGCATGCATTGGAGTTTTTGGTCCAAGTCCAGCAGGTTGATTTGTCCTGCTCTCCACTTCGTTTAGCAGTGCGACATTTGGACCTGGTCAAGTGGTTAGTGTTGGAAAAGAGAGCTTCTCTGAATACACTCAGCCCTGGTGAATTGGAAGAGCTTTGCTTTAAAGCTGGCAGGGAAGGCCGTTTAGACATTCTGGAATTAATGACGCCACAACAACTTTGCCCCGCGGTGTTGCATGTAGCTGCTGAGGCGGGACAATTAGCCGTAGTCAAGTGGATGGTTGAACAAGGTTTCAATATTAACGCGCCCTTACCAGCAACCCAAGTTACACCACTTTTCAAAGCAATTGAACGAGGCCAATTTGTCATGGTAAAATGGATGTTGATCGAAGGAAAAGCCAATACAGATACGGTTGATCAAGAGGGAAACACCATCCTTCACCTGGCTGCATCGACTGAATTAGCAGCAAATTCCTTGGAAACGGAAGAAATGGTGAAATGGTTGGTGATGGAACTAAGGATGGACATTCATCGCTTGAACAGAGATGGACAAACTTTGCTGCATTGTGCTTGTCGTAGTGGCAATCAAAGCCTGGTCAAATGGCTGGTGGAACAAAGATGGATGAGTGTTAATGCCAAGGATCATCATGGTAACAGCTGCTTACACTTTGCTGCTGCTTCTGGAAAGTTGGATCTGGTCAAATGGCTAATGCTGGAAAGAGGCATGGATGAAACCGCTATGAACGAGAGGGACGAAACTCCAGCAGTCATCGCAACCCGGAATGGATATTTGGATTTAATGGATTTCTTTACTAATGTTTCCTCTTTGAATAGTACAACTATAGCACAAGGAGCAGCAACAGATGATATCAATACCGTACATGCCGCTGCATTGTTTGGCCAACTGGACATTATGGGTTCCCTAGCACTTGAACAAATCATAGATGTTAGTAAGGTTGATCAAGACGGCCGTACCATTTTACACCTTGCTGGTCTCAATGGCCATTTGGAAACTTTGTTTTTTCTCTTGAAGCAACAAAAGATGGATCCCAACTTGACTGATAATTATGGACACACAGTATTACACCTAGCAGCTTGCAATGGCCATTTTGACGTGGTTTCATGGCTTATTCAAGATTTTGGCATGAATCCCTATGACACAGATCATGATGGAAACACCCCACTGCATCAAGCTGCTTGGAGAGGTCATGCGAATATTGTGGAATGGTTGATCCGAGATGCAAATGTACCTCCCACTGTGGCTAATGGAGTGGGGGATACGCCTTTGCACTTGGCTGCTTGGAAGGGATTTTTTGTTATTGTAAAGTGGTTGGTCGGAGTGGCAAAAGTTTCGGTCAATTTGATTGACCTGGATGGTGATACACCGTTTCATCTAGCAGCTAGAAAGGGTCACTTTTCTACAGTTAAATGGTTGGTAAATCAACCCTCCGCGACTATAAGTGCTGTGGATAAGGACGGTGACACGGTGTTGCATCAAGCCGCTTGGTGTGGTCATTTGGAAATGGTGAAATGGCTAATAATGGTAAAAGGGATGAGTCCAGGGACACTTAATAAGATTGGCGATTCGGTCCTTTTCCGAGCTGCTAAGAAAGGACATTTAGAGGTGGTTAAATGGTTAATTAGTTCGGATAAACGATTAGATTACACCTCGGTTAACTATTCGGGTGTTTCCTTGTTACATTATGCATCAGCTAGTGGTAACTTGGAGTTGGTGAAATGGACTGTTGAACGACTGGGCCTTAGTGTCTATGTCTTGGATAATCAGGGCTCTAGCGTGATAAATTGGGCCAAGGATGAAGAAATAGCTACATGGTTGATAAGTAAGAATTCCAAGCGAAGGAGTGCATTTCTTTCCTTCTTCTCCACTTCCTCTACTCCTGCCACTGCCATTGCCACTTCAAAAGATTGGTCAAACATGAGCACCAATAAAAGTATCAACAGCTCTGGTAGTGGTACAGGTTCTCTTTTCCCTCCTGTTTCCACTATTAGTGCTGTTTCTGCTACTAGCGGTGCCACGAGCGGTGCTACAAGGGGTGGTACAAATGGTGGAGGTAATAAGGGAGGAGGAGGTAAATCTAAAAGGTTATTCTTTTAATATACACTATTTTGTTTAAATTTGTTTTCTCTGATATTTAGTGCAAGATAAGAAATTCCTAGTTGGTAAACTTCAAGTTGGCGAGACCTGATCAGAGTAGGACATAACACCAAATTTAAACAAATTTATGTTACACTAATATTAGTACTACGGATAATTCTTGCAGGGTGGTAATTAATGCTCACTGAAACCAATCATGGCTACTTCATTTTGTGCACCAATTAGCAGTTGTGTTACATGAATTCTATATCTTAATTTTCTCCTTTTGGAATGAATCAATTATTTTTTATACCAAAACATGCAAACAATTTTGACATGATTTCAACTATCATTTCCCCCTGCATAACCCACTGACATGCTGAAGGGGAAATGTTTTAATCTGTGCTTAGCGTGTGCTTAGTGTGTGCTTAGCGTGAGTGCTTCAAAGTGTAGAAGGGCAGAAAAAAGTAGGATAAAATTAAAAAAATTAACCGTTCAGAGTAAAACGGTTCCCTGCTTCCTGCTCCAGTAAGAGTGTGACGTATAGATTAACGACGTGATGGTGTATAAATATATAATTACTGTAACAATGATTTCTCACACAATTCAAGAAACAATTTCCGTGCTGTAATATCAACTCACTCGGCAGGTCTCAGACTATAACCGACTCACCCCTGAACCGGACATTCCTTGTGGGCCTAATTCAAAGATGCATCACTCGGCCAATCGGCTGCTCAACATAATGTCTCCTACTTCTTCATCTCCTCGTACTTCTTGGCCCAAGATGCCACGTTCAACTCCTACTCCTCCCTCCTTCACCTCCGCCACTTTCAACCCTCTTCTCCTCACTGCCCACAAACATCAACTGGTTCAACTTTGCTGCTCCGTTTGTCAAGAATTGGTGGAAGGACAAGTGGTGTGTTGTTTGGCGTTTTGGGAAAATGTGCAAGATACTTGTTTATTCCTTCTCCGGTCAGTGTTGACTCACTTACTGCAAACCTCTCCCCCTTCATCCTCCGCCTCTGATGATGTTTCCAATGCTGCGCTAGTTTCTTTGCTTGCCCAGCTGGGGCGTATCAAGGAAATCTATCAAGTCCTTGCTAAAAAGCTCTGGTTCCATCCCGAGTATCAATCTATGGCTGATTTATTGTCGCAGGAATGTTTGTTCAAGTCGGCAATACTAGACGTCATCATCACTTATGACCTGTTTAACCTTTACCAAGGGGAATTCCTAGTTCAAAGCATGGCCACTAGTGATGATTATGCTGATTGGGATGAACTGGCCTCTTCTTACTCTTTACTCCTAAAGAAAATGGATATTTGTTTTGCTTCAATTAGTATTCCCACCCTACATGACTACTTGCTATTACCGCAATTGAACGATTCTCAGCTCAAACAACTATGGTTAAAAGCTCGACAATTGGGTCGTAATGCAGAAGCGGATAACAAGCTGGTAAAATCACTTTGTTGTATCAAGGATTCTAGGGGTTTTCTCGTCAGAGTGAAAGTAGCTCTGGATAGATATCGTGGCGATTTCTTGGGCGATTGTTCCATCAATCTAGCTAACCTGATCAGCCAAGATGATGAAACATTGAATGGGAGAAATATTCGCCTGGTCAGGTTAAAAGAAGATGACCTTAAAATGATGGAGAAAAAGGTTGCTGCCATGCGAACTCTGAGCTTTAGTGCCAATTTGGTCAAGGTTGAGGGGTATCTCAATACGCGAGATGATTTATTCCTAGTGACTGAGGATGTTTCCTCCAATCTCTTTTCCCTGTTACGAACCGATGTAGAGTTTGATCGATTGGAGTTGGCCCTGGGCGTGGCTAATGGGTTGGCCTCACTTCATAGTTGTCAAGTATTGCATAAATCTTTGACAAGCTTGGTGGTCTGGTTGAGGCCAGATCTTACTGTAGCTTTGGGGAATTATGACTTGACTAGATTTGTGCCCATTGATTCGGATGATATAGAAAATAGAGAAAAGGATTTGGAGTTTTCACCTGCTGATAGAACTACAAATCCGCTTTATTGGAAAGCTCCCGAGTTATTTACCCAGGAAGTCTTTGATGAAAAATGCGATGTTTATTCATTGGGCGTGGTTTTATGGGAAATCATGACAGGAAGGGTTCCTTTTAATGGTGAATTGGATGGCTCGGCTTTGAAAAGGTTGAAGGAACGAGGTCCCGGGGAGTTTCCTAATTCAGTGGGCAAGGGTATTGAACAATTGATATTGCTTTGTCTAAGTTTGGACCCGAAATTACGTCCTTCCTCTGCTTTGGTAGTTGAAAAACTCAAAGAACTAAAAATTGAACATCAAAAAATCATAGAATCTGTCACTAATGAAGATTTTGACAATGTTTCCTCACTCTTAACTAAGCTTGGCAGTATTAAAAGACGTAATTTACAAGGGAATAATGCTTTCCATTTGGCGGTAAAGTCAAAAAACCTAACCATGGCCGAACTCCTGTTATCTCATCAACCTGCCCTGATTAATAGTAAACAAGCACAGGGTTGGACTGCCTTGCATTTCGCCGTGGATGGTCAAGATTTAAGCCTGGTGCAGTGGTTACTAGATTCAGGAGCTGATCCTGCTCTCACCAACAAGGAAGGAAGAACTGCTTTACATTTCGCTGCTCTGGTGGGGAATCTTGATATTTGTTCCCTACTCTGTTCAACCTCTTCAGACATCATGAATTTGACGGATGGACAAATGGAGACGGGTTTGCATTTAGCCGCGAGAGGTGGTCACTTATCCGTTCTATCATTCCTTGTGCGAGGGGGACAAGAATGTGTGAATGTTCAAAATGCCCAGAATAAAACAGCACTTCATATAGCAGCCGATGCAGGATATTTAGACTGTTGTCAAGAACTGGTCAGAGGTGGTGTTACATTGGAATTAACAGATGCTGATGGGTTGACCGGGTATGATACAGCAATAAAGGCAGGACAATTACACGTTGCAATATGGTTGGAAGGAAGATGCAGCAAGGAATTGATCCGTATTGGAAGACATGATGGATGGAGCCTTTTACACATAGCAGTTGAAGAGGGCGATCTCAACATTGTCAAATGGTTATGTCAACATGGCCAAGATGTAAACGGGGTTAGTAATTTGAACGAAACTACACCATTACACATAGCTGTCGCTAATCAAAAGCTGAATGTGGTTGAATATTTATTGGAAGCTGGGGCCAAGGTGGATGCACAACAACGGAATGGAGGAACGCCTATACAAGTGGCTGTTTGCTTGGCCTCTGCTGAATTGCTTTCTCTTTTAACAAAGAGAAATGATTGTGACAACATTTCTCTGCTTGAGTTTGTCATTAGGCACAACTTGACACCTAGCTTGGAGTTTCTAATCAAGGATAGAAAGATTGATTTCAACACTTCTACATCTCTAAGTCAAGCTATACTTCACCTGGACATAATGAAATGGTTAATTGTGAATAACAAGATTTCTCTAGAAAAACTTACTTCAGAAGAAATGGAAGAACTTTGTCTTCGAGCCGCCAGGGAAGGCTGCTTGGATATTCTTGAACTTGTCAAGCCATTCAAACTTTGCCCTTCCACTTTACACGAAGCTGCCGGAGCTGGAAAACTTGCTGCTGTCAAGTGGTTGGTACAAAGAGGTTTAAATATTAATGAACCTTTGCTCGATCCATCCACCAAATTTACCCCACTGTTAAAAGCCATCGATGGAGGTCATCTAGCCCTGGTAAAGTGGATGTTATTGGAGGGTGGAGCTGTGAAAGACACTGTTGATGGGAGGGGCAATACTGCTCTTCATTTTGCTGCCAACGTTAATGATGAATCAATGGAAATGGTCAAATGGTTGGTCTTGGAACAAAGTTTGGACATTAATGCTTTAAACAAAGATGGTCAGAATATACTGCAATGTGCTTGTAGGCGTGGTAATTTAGCCCTGGCGAAATGGTTGGTAGTGGAGAAGAAAATGAAGATTGTCGTCAAGGATATAAACGGAAATAGTTGCCTTCATCATGCCGCGGCGTCTGGAAATCTGCAATTGTTTATATGGCTACTTGAGCAAGGTTTGGATCTAAATGCTTTGAATGCCGATAAGCATACTCCATTAACAATTGCGCTAAAATCTGGCCATGATGCTATTGTAAATTTCTCCCCAGGGCTAAAATCCAAGAGCCTAATGGAAACCAAGTTTACCACATCGAATGATATCTTTATTTCTGCTTCCAATTCTGGCCAATCCAACATGATGACCATTGAACAAGTAGTAGAGGATAATAGTATAAATGATAGACGCAAGGTTCTTCACCTTGCGGCCATAAATGGTCAGTCTGAGATGTTGCTTTACCTGATCGATCAACAAAAAATGGATCCCAGTTTGACGGATACGCATGGTCGCACAGTTTTACACCTGGCTGCTTCGAGTGGACACCTGGACGTGGTGATTTGGCTTATAAGGGAAATAAAGATGAATCCCTATGATATGGACAATGATGGAAATTCAACCCTCCATCAAGCAGCTTGGAAGGGACATGCTAGGATCGTGGAATGGTTGGTCAAGGAAGCTGGGATGAAACCGATGGTTGTTAACGGCATGGGAGACACGCCATTACATCTCGCCGCTTGGAAAGGCTTCTTTGTGATTGTCAAGTGGTTGGTCAGTGAGGCTGGGGTTTCAGTAAATGTGGTCGATCATGATGGGAATACTCCTTTCCACCTTGCTGCTAGGAGAGGAAACTTTGCCACGGTTAAATGGTTGATTGATCAACCTGGCGTGGAACTTGATGCTGTTGATCAGGACGGAGAAACGGTGCTACATCATGCAGCCTGGGGAGGATACTTGGAAATAGTGCAATGGTTAATGATGGTTAAACATATGAACCCAGCCACGTTAAATCGACGTGGTGATTCATTATTATTCTTGGCGGCAAAGAGAGGAAATTTGGAAGTGGTCAAATGGTTGATTAATTCGGATCGACGTGTAAACCATACATGCAGTAATTATGAAGGCGCTACCTTGTTGCATTATGCATCCCTGGGTGGAAACTTGGATTTGGTCAAATGGTTGGTGGAAAAGGTTAAGCTTGACGCGAATGCGCAAGACAAGGAAGGGGCCAAACCACTGAACTGGGCCAAGAACGAAGAAATAGCCGATTGGCTAACGCGGAGAACTGGCGGTAGTAAACGAAAGGGTAGCTTTTTCTCTCGATTTTCGTTTTCTTCATCCTCCTCCTCATCCACCACGGTTGATTCATACTTTGCTAATCTTAACCGAAGTATAATCAGCTTTACCAGTGGTAGGATAAGCTTGAGCAGGAGTAGTATGTCGAAAAAGTGATCCTTTTTCTTAAAAATATTTTTCGCTTGGATTTCATTGCTGGGGTCATTGTTTTATCAGTTGTCTTGGTGGATTAAGTGGAATTGGTTTGGATTGGGACTTTATTGTTATATCAGTTTAATATATATTTAACATGTTTCTTCTTGTTAATACAGCTTATCTTGTGCGTCAACAAGTCACAATGTAATGCCTTGACCCTGCATTATATATCTGGTATACTTTTTCTGACCTGAACCAAGTCGCCATTTTACTATTTGAAGGGTTGAATAATTGGCTATTTCATAATGTAGCTCTAATGGTCGCCATTTGGAGGTAAGGGTGAATAAGTCAGTCCCATCAGTTATCATCTACACCGCCGGCGTACATATCGCCACAGCCTATAATAAAAATATTACCCTCAACTGTAAACATCTTGAATCACCGCCAGAAATGGAATTTAAACGCCATATTGCAGTTTGATTGGTTGCTTTGGTTGATTCTCCTTCTAATTTATTTCCTTGAACTTCCATCGAAGTACTATTAATCAAGTGTGTATTAGAGAAAAGGGGAAGATATATACCTTAGAATAGAATCTAACAATGGAACAACTACACTGACATCTTGAGCATACCTATCAGCCCTAAAAGAAAGCTTCAAGGAAATGCTTAGAGAGAGTCGTTCAGGAGCACAGGCTTGATCAAAACTGAATTCATAAGAAAGGGTTATGGGAGGAGATTGATTAGACGTCCAGGCATATCTACTTGTTAATTGGAAAAGGAAGGAGGAGGGAAATTACGAGTAGAGTATTTGTGAAGTGTTGATGGTAGTAGGAATTAACAAAGAATCATTGGGAATTGCGGTGGTTTGAACCTTCACCAGGGGATTAGGCAAACTCCACCAAGTATCCCTACCTGGGTTCAGACCACTAATTGTGCAAGAACGTTACCGAGTTGATAAATCCCGCGTAAATTGAATCAATCCACCGCCAGAACCAGCTTGTAAAACACTTCCACGTCCCATCATCCAAACAACTTTGCCCTACAAATTAACTCTATCGAGGTGGAAGAGGGATACATTGGGCTGGTAGAAACAGCTAATTGATTCAATCACATCCAAATAACATCCCTCGGGCCGTGACTTTTGTTGGGGCTGAACGGGTGTGGTGGGAAAAAGTGAAAATCCTGCTGGTAATTTCAAAGTCCAAGCTGGCGGTTTTCTTGGCAACTCAAAGACCGGAGTTGTGCTTGAGAGGCCACAAGCTATGTCAGCCATGCTAAAGCTGGGATTCCTTCTACCATCAATCTGTTGACACAGTATAATCAAATAAAAGAAAGGAATACCAGGATTTGACCTAATAGTTCAAATAAAAACAAGCGATGTTGTTTAATCGAAGCTGTAGTAAATTCCCTAAGCACTGAATGGCAAATTTGATAAATCTCCAATAACCATTCCCAAGCCAACATTTTATCCAACCACAACTCCAAATCTCCCATAGCGACGATTTGCAAAGCAGACGTGGGAGCAAAGGAAACACCCAAAGTTTCATACTTGGCATCCCAATGCGGATACGCGGCATCATCTAAACTGGCGGTTACTTCGAATATAACAAATTATCTGAAAGTTGTACAATGGTAAGAAAGGAGACATTCAGCCTCCAAGATCAAGAAAATCGTAGATATGTGCATATAGTCACCTGACCTTGCGTCTTGCATTTGATGGAATTACCTTGGTATGCCTCTTCTTTCTTTTTTTTTGGGTCAAGGAAAAAGATCCCTAAGGGAGTGAAAGGAAGGGTGGAAAAATATCGACCAAAGGAGTTAAGCCAAGTAGTTGGGAATGAGGAAATCATGGCAAGACTTCGAGTTTTTGCCAAGACCGGGAATCTGCCTCATCTTTTACTAGTGGTAACCTATGCAATTCGCTTGAAGATGAAGAAATAGGGATCACCAGGGATAGGAAAAACCACCAGTATCCATTGCTTGGCGAGAGAGCTGTTGGGCCCAGCGATGGGAGAAGCTGTGTTGGAGTTAAATGCTTCTGATGAAAGGTACACACCACTTACCCACTCCAACAACAGCAAACGAACGGTGAAGGGGCATAGAAGTGGTACGAGGAAAAGTGAAGCAATTTGCTCAAAAACATCTGGATCTGCCTCCAAATCGTCAAAAACTGATAATTCTCGATGAGGCTGATAGCATGACCCTGGGGGCTCAACAGGCGTTAAGAAGATTAATGGAGCTTTGGCCCAATACCAGGTTCGCCCTGGCCTGTAACAGCTTGGCGAAAATCATTGAACCACTCCAGAGCAGATGTGCATTGTTGAGATATAGCAAGCCCACGAATGAACAAATCCTCGGCAGACTGCTTTACATTGTTGAGAAGGAAGGAGTGCAAGCTGATCCTGAGGGTTTGGAGGCGATTTTATTTGCCTCTGATGGTGATGTGAGACAAGCAGTACAGCATTTGCAGGCTGCCTGGACGGGGCTGGGAAGAGTCACCGCAGAGAGCGTGTGGCGCGTGTGTGATCAGCCCTCGCCAGAAATGATCAAACAAATCCTTCAAAGTTGCGTCGAGGGAGACATAGAAGAAGCCCTGAGTTTGGCAAGAAGAGCCTGGCAGCAGGGATACAGTGGAATGGACATAATCACCAGCATCTTCAGAGTGGTGAAGTTGTGGGATTATTTTACAGCGGGGGTGAGAGAAAGAGAGGGAATACAGTTACAATTCATAAAGGTAAAAATAGTGCATTAATCCTAACCGACCAAATAGGAAATTTCCTCAACGCATCAACGAATGGTGCAAGGTGTAGTTAGTCTGACCCAATTGGAAGGCCTAATAGCAAGGTTATGCTTATAAAGAAACTCTTCGTTCTCTTCTCAAGTCTACTGCTGTGCTCTGGTTAGTCGTATCCGAGTCTGAATCCATTCGTTGCTGCTGCTGTCTGACCTCAAAGGAAAAGCGTTGTAACGAGGGTGGTGCTTGTTGGTAATCCGAGGTCAACTTCGCCAACGTACCATCCTTACGCCAGGCCAAGCAAACTTGTCGTCCATAACGATAGCCCAACTGGTAAAGCTCATCGAATTTGTGGAAGTCCATAACTTCATACTCCTGGACCGGCGGCTGAAGGTACAAACAACCCGGGGTCACCTTGGCCTGGCAAAGCTTGGAATAGCAAAGCACGTACATTAGCCGAGATTGAATGTCGGCCAAAGAAGGAACCAAAGCATAATTACGCAGCGGATTCCAACTCTGTAGCAATAGCCAAAATCCATTGACACTGTCGCCAAAGTTAATGGGACTGGTATCATCCACCCGGCCCACATCCACGGCGATTACTTGCGAAATGCCTGGCAGCGAGACCATGTGCTCCACGGTCAGATTATCCGTGTAGCCTCCATCCAATAACATGTCCCCATGGTGACAGACGGGGGGAAGAAAGCCTGAAAGCGACATTGATGCACGGATAAAGCGCCAAGCATATCCTGTGTGATGAAAATCCATCCTTCGCCAGGTTATGTTGGTGGTGTTGCAGTAAAACGGCAACCAACTATCCTCTATCCGGTGATCATGGAACGCCTTCCAAATACCTCGATTGAATTCGTGACCCGTAAACCATGAAGTAACCGGATATGTCAAGTCGAGGACCAAACGCCAGGTAGATGACATTCTCGCACTGAACGACTTCGCATGGGGATAAGTCGTTATGAAAGATCCCTGTCTTGCGTACAAACCACCGACAAATGATCCAATACTGGTTCCTCCCACGACGTCTATGGGAATGCCAAAATCCTCCAGTGCTTTAATCACGCCAATATGAGAAATACCGCGAGCTCCTCCTCCTCCTAGGACCAAACCAATAGCCCTTCCACACAATCTTCGTGCTAATCTTGCAAAATCACTTCTAGGTCCTCTTTGGTTAACACTGGTGGTGTTTCCTGAGCTGTTTGAAGTGCCGCCTCCAAACTTGTCCCGGTAAATATTGACCAGACCATCAGTCAAAGAAAGGAGCAACTTGCTGCTGCGATGCGGGTTATTGCGGCGTGGATGCGGTGAGGCTGCTCGTGTGGAAGTAGCAGAATGATAGAGCAAATTATGGTGCGAATGAATCCATGGTCTTTCCTTTAACCATTTGAAAGTCGAACCCGGAGCAACCGATCTCTCTCGGTGTAGTAAAACCAGCTCTTTTCTCGCTGTAGTCTTCATCGCTTGCATTACCCGTTCATGTTCACTCAGCATCGTACTATAGCTGGAAGAAATAGCCACCGTTAGCACACAATCGGCTTGTCGGATGCATCGCTGGGTCCATAAAGATCCCGGTGTTGCATCAGCCACGTAAAGAACCACGCGAAATTCTTCTTCCATCTCCGCTAACCAATGCGCAAGTTTTAACTTTCCTATCCGCGTAAAAGCGTATCTTCCTAGTTGCTGAGTAACCGTGGTGGCTTCGATTAACTTGCAGCTCTCTCCAATGAGTCCAATGGCTTCGGCTAATCTCTCAGCCACATCCATTAGCGTGGTAACATCTACTCCTCCACCACCAGGGATCAAAGCCACAGTGCGAAGACTGCTGACATGGCCTGACTCGGGTTGTTGTTGTTTTAAGCTATGAACATGGCTCAATGGACTGTTCATACCACCAACTTGGGTAGTAACAGCACGATGTAAAGAGGCAGAGGCAGAAAAACTACGACTAGCCACTATTCGACTGATCTGCATGGTAATTTCTGGATGTCTCATGGCCAGGGCATTAAAGAAAGTCTTGCTCATATTAGCAATCTCGGTATCTCTAATGGCTTGAAGTGTAACAGGACGGACCATATCAGTTAACACTTCCAACTCCCCGACTGAATCTCCCTGTCCGTATTCTCCCACCACCTGACCAGTCTCTGCTCTAACTGCTCGGAGTCTCCCATTAAGGACAATCTGAATGGACTCGCTCTTATCGCCCTGATGATATAACACTTGACCCGCCTTTACTTGGAGCCATTCCAAGGCATAATCAATATGCAGCACTAATGGTGACATTTGTTTCACCAACCATTTCGCCAAAGTCATCAAAACCCCTGGCCTTCGCTCAACAATCTTATCCAACAAGGCCTTGGGGAAATGTGCTACCACCGTGTCATGCCCCGCTCGAAGACTCACCAACGTGGGGGCCCCAGTAAAAGCAGTTAAAAATCCTGCCACTCCACCCGGTCGAATGGCAGAAACACTCTTCTTTCGCTTACTGGCCTGTACACAAGCATCCAAAAGTCCATCAATTACTAGGAATAATCCTGAATGATGTTCGTTTTCTCTTAATAGTGTTGTGTTTTTAGGGAAAAATAAAATCTTCACGTCTGCTTCTAATTCATCTACACTCCTTCTCAACTGTCCCTTTCCATAACCCAGTGTAGAAGCCGCGGTTGTACTAGTAGCGATAGATTCATCACTGCTATATCCACCACCACCACCTCCGCCCTCAGTCACCAAGGAAGGAAGTTCAGGCGGATCAATCCCAACGCTAACTTTGAAGGCTCTAAAGGCCGCTTTTCTAAGAAATACTGCATCAGGTCCAGTCACTAATTTGCCCCCTCCTCCAGCTGCATCTGCTGGTTCTTTTGACTTTTTTCTATTAGTGGAATTACCACCGATCCCTGTACTGGTAGCACTGCTAACCAGGTTTTTGAGATGACTGTTATGGTTAGGGGCTTGTTGCTGCACTTGGGTATTAATCCATCGTTGAGGAAGGCTTCTTTTACTTATAGTCGTTCTGCGCTTGGCACTTCTGGATCCAGTCAGACCTCCCGTGTCGCTCTCAGCAATGCCCAACATATCCATTGTGCTAATTCCAGCCAAGGCTGAAATATTTTCATTTTCCATCTCTTCTTCTTCTTCTTCGGAATCCAGGCATCTCTGCTTAACCCAATCAATTCCCATAAATCTCATGCGAAGTCGATCCAATACATCTTTGGGAAAGAGGGTTTTGAACAAGGGTTCTGGACAACTGGCCAATTGATTGATCTTACGCTCCATCATTAGCAGCTCTTTCCCCAGTCCCAGGTACTGATGCAATGTTCTAAAGGTAACACGCTGGAAACGAGTCAGGATGACCTGGACAATGTGGGCAGAAGCAGCAGGGAATTTCTCAGTAACTCTTCTAAAAGCTTCACCAGGGACCACCGCCAGCGTAGTATCGCGACTGGCTCTATAAACCACTTCTCCGTGCAACACCTTTCTTTCTACTTTGCAATTCTGCTTGGTTTCGGGTAGTAAGGGAGAAGCGGGATTCAGCATGCTGGGAAAGACAGCACCGGTAGAATCGTCTTCTTTTGCCAGATCGCATTTGGACGTGTGTTGGTGATCCTGATCGGCAAATAGAGCGAGAATGTTAAATAGACTTGAAAGCGTTCCTCCGTCTTTTACTTCGTTCAAGAGATATTTCTGTTCGAAATTATCATAATCCCACCAATCCTCTTCTCCTCCCATTGTCCCTTCTCGAGATGCCCCACCCATGCCCCCACCACCAGGAGCCAGCATGCTTTTCCTCCATTCACTCTTCTCCAGGGGTCGGGCCAAGACTTGCACACAACCCTGCACGACAATGTAAAAGGCATCGACTTCATCTGTATTGAGAATCTCACCTGCCGCCAATTCTCTAACCTCCAAATGTCTAGCGAGTTCATGAAAGACCGGACGTTCAAGATATCCGAAAACCTTGATGCTGCTTAGAAAAGCGCCGAGGAATTCACCTCCGCCCCCGCCATTTCCAGCAGCGGGATAAGCACCCTCCTCGATATTCTCATCCTGCTCCAACACGGTGGTGGCGGGAGGAAGCTTCAGCGGTGCGGTGGGAGTGGGATCTTGGAGTTTGGTGTAGGCATTTAAATAGCGATATCGGATGACATACCAAATCGTCAAAAACGTCACCACGAATAGCGTCACCAGCGTAGGAAAGCTGAGAGTGATGGTCAAGCCATAGGATAAAAGTCCTATTATGGGATTTATGATAGAATCCATCATTTTCGTGGATGTTGTTGTAAGGTGAGTTTCAGTTGTTTGTTTGGAATGTTGATGGAGTGGAAAAAGTGTTTGTTATTTCCACCTCACATTTTTGCTTCTCCTTTTGCTGTTGCTTTTAGAACAACTACTTCTGGTACTACTAACTAACTACTACTGATACTACTACTACTACTACCGATAATACTACTACAAATACTGATACTGTTGATACACATCAATTTTAATATTTACCATTTATCAGCATCAACAAGTATAGGGACCAGTAAATCAGCAATTCTACTAGAGCTTCATTAAATGCCAAAAGTAAGAACGTGCCCAACAAATTGAACAGGAGGGCGGAAAAAAGCGAGAAATTAATTATTTTTTCCAGTTCAAGCCCAAAACACTCTCTTTCTCCTCAAACACACGCATACACCCACAACTGCTCGTAATTCTGCTTTCTTCATTTGGATAAAGGCCACACCCATAAAGACCTTTATCTAAAGAAGAGAAGACTAACCACCTGCCTACAAATACAGAGAAAGATGAATCCCTCTTCTTCCACCTCCACCATTCTTCCGACTTCCCATCAACCGTCGACTTCTCAAATATCTGTGGTTGAGAATGTAGAGACTTTATCCAGGTAACTTTTCCCTCTCTAGCCCTCTCCAAAGCACAACATGCTAACCATAAGTAGGAATCCCGTTAAGCCTCCACCATCCATCTGTGCCCTGTCTGTTGGTGGAGATGTTCGCTTGCAAGATGTTCATTTTGGTATTTCTTTCTTGATGCTGAGATCTAACAGTGGTAGAAACTTACAATGATCCCAACATAATGATCCGATTATTGGCGTTTGCACTACTGCTGTTATTATTTTTAGCTTCCGTATTTTTCTTCCTATCGCCAGATAACACCATATACCCAACTTCTTCTCCAACTGGTAAAAACTATGGAAACAACAATTCTCCCTCTACTTCCTCACCCTCTTCGTTTTACCTTTCGATCAATTCAGATGCCTTTGACATTGATGATACCAAAACCTCCTCTGTGGGCAGTGTTGCTTCTACGTTGGCCGATCTTATTTATAACAACATTAGAGGAATTGCTGGAATGATGCTGGTGTTTTGGTATGCTGTTTGGTGCTTTTTCTGTTGGCTATGGCGGTCTTGGCGTCCTAACGAAGATGGCGATGGGGTAACGCAGCGTTGTGCTCGTGGCTTTGAAAAGGTCGAGGGGCATGGAACTCTTTGTTGGGTGCTTACTTCTTCACCCAGTGCTGTAAGAGATGGAAGCAATGCTTGGTCAATGAAGTTGGCATTATTAGAAGACTGAGTTATTTGTGACTGTGCTTTTTACACACAATGATTGATTGATTGAGCGCGGTGTTTTAAGGGATTTTTTTTGTAAGGATTAATAGTGTTGTTATAGTGTGACTTGCTTTCAAGTGAGTGAGTGTGCAAGTGTGAGTGATCGCGTGACATGTTTAATTGAACTACGGAATATTATTTTCAATGTACAATGGAGTGAGTACAAGAGCGTCCCCCCTTTTTCACACATTTAATCGTCTTCCTCTTCCTCCTCCTCACTTTCATAGCCATCTTTTTCACCTTCCCACGCCTCTTCCACCGCCTGTTCCTCCACGTCCTCATCCGAAAAGGCTTCTTCCAGTTGCTGGTCAAAGATTTCATCCATCGAAACTTCGGAATTGCTACTAACAATTTGTTGTAATGGCTGCAACTCCTCCTCGTCGTTTGATTCAAGCACTTCCTGTCTCAGCTTGGATTTACCGGGTATTTTGCGTCGTTTTCCTCGGCTTTTACCACCACTTTCTCCAACACCATTCAAACTATCACCACCACAATCGCATCACAATCAATAATTATAAAGCATTTACCTAGATAGTGGAGAAGAAGTAGGTGAAGGGGATGAAGAAGAGAGTGAGAATTGCTGTGATTCTAAAACTTGTTGCATCTTTTGATACTCCTCATCCTCAGAAATGTTTTCCAATAATTCTCGGTCTTCATCATCAAGCCCATCGACAAAGTCATCATCCGCCATGACCTTCCAAACATTCTGCACATCTGCACTGGGAGAATGTATTAGTAATTCTGTTTCAGTGTCCAGTTCAGAGCCACTTTCCCCACCACCACCTCCTCCTATGACTAATTGCAATGGCGCAACAATTTTCTTCTTCTTTAATGGTGGTCCTTGCGGTGATTCCTGCGATAATTCTTGAGGTAAAGGAATGGATTCATGAAAATAGGCCTCTTCGCTAACCCATTTAAACTGATCCAAACAATCTCTCAACCATTTCTCTTTGACTATTTTCACACGCCCTCTTAACCGTGCTTCATGTACCTTGGAAGTTCCTGGCTAGAAAACCTACATTAGATTTCCCTCCTTTTTAAAGCAAAGAAAATACATTTTGAGCAATCAAGTGGGTGGTTTGGGAATTTATCGTCTCGGAACACTTGGCACCAAGCCAAGTAGCAATAAACCATTGATCAGATCTAATCAATAATAAAGTCAGTAAGAAAAGAGAAAAGATCGGCGTTGCCAATTACACACTTATGAGCAGCCACATCTCTAGGAAAACATCCACTAAATACAATGTATACGCCTTGCAATATCTCTGAGCGAATAGTCTCAATCATGTCCTATCAAACAATATTATAAAAACTTTGAAAGGTCAATACTTTGACATTTTTGGTGGTTTCTATCGGGCTAGACTGAGGGAAAAAATCCTGATGGATTCGAACCAGCCTTGGAAGGGTGTGTTTTAACAATTCGTCATCATCTTCCATTAACACTGGTTTGGCGCCTTTCAAATGTGCCAAAGGTTGTTGATCTTTAAGCTTTTCAATCAGCTCTTCTCTAGCAACTTCATTTGTATCGTCCACTGTTTGAGAGTTAGTCAGGGAAGTTAGAAATCTATACTCACCAACGGTCATTTCTGCCTCCACTTTTTTATCTCCTTCTTCTTGGGGTTTCAGCATTTCATCAGTTTTGACATTATTTCCCTCATTTCCATTATTTACAGAAGCTACCGTTCTTTTCTTCAAAATTTCAGCTTCCAAATTCTTCTATTCATCATTATTAATCAAATCAACGAAAATTAAGCACACCAGTTGAGATTGATAAGGCAATGGATTGTTAATATCGTCAATATCTGGATAGAAGCGAACTAATATCAAAGTGTAAGTAACTTGGAAAAGGGGGGGGGAGAATGGCATACAGGGCTTTACTTTGATCAAGTGAGAAGAATACTTCCAAACATCTGATCGATCATCAATAGCAACCACCATGCTTTGATCAGCTGGAAATAATCTCTTGATATCTTTGGTCAGGCCTGTTTAGGATGTATTAATTAGTCCGAATTGGGAGAGAAGAACAAACTCTGATTGGCATCTCTGTGTAGAATCCTGTCCTTGAAATAAATGCTTTCTGGATCGAGGATTCTTGCAACTCTTTCAGCATATTCTCTAGTTCCCATGGTATAAACATGCAGTTCATAGTATTGATGGACTGTTTTGAGAAACTCCTCAGCTCCCGGCCTTTTCCAAGTTTAGAGGATGGTGAGAAAGGGGAGGAGTGGAATTACCTTGGTTTAATGTAATAGACATGGCTATCACCAAGTTTTAATACTGCAACATCCTAATCCGCCCATACCGCATATAAGCAAGGAACCGAGTATAATAAATTACCTTTAAAGCATTATAATTGGGATTGTCTGGATCATCTTTCCATTTCCCAATCGTGGGGTCAACATCCGCATGAACCAGCGTTTGATCAAGATCACAAAGTAAAGAGAGGCGTTTTTGTTTTAATAAGCGTTCTTTGGTTTCTTGGGCTTCAGCTAAAGCAATCTTTATAAATTCAACCATTCAGTCAGCATATAACAGTAAAGCAGGCAAAAAAAAGACCTTACTTTGCTAGAAACGACCAACCCGGCACTATTGTGAGTCAGGCGAAAAGAAGTGGGCTCGATAGGAACAACACGTGTAGAAGCACCATCACCAGTTGCTCTAATCATCATTAAAGTTAATGCTGTAAAGTAAGATTACTGTAACAAAGTAATGTCGACTCCACAGATAGCACAAAGTCCATGTAATTGGATCTCATGCGAGCAGTCACTTTGCTCTACCATATTAGTGAAGGCAGAAGAATGCTATTATAAACCCACAAAGGTCAAACAAAGCAAGGAGAGTGAGAGAAATCAAGCAGAGGCCTTTTTTCTGAAATTGTGAAAGAGAAGGGAGCAAAGGAGAGAGGAGATTTTATCCAAAGGTACAAGTCAGGTGATATCATGTGACCCATGAAAATGTTTGCTTTGAGTGTCCTCACGTGCACTACGAATTCTCTCAAAACAATTATCCACCCAACACACACACACACAACACATCACTCGGGCATGAATGCCGTCAACCTTTTCAAGTTAGCGGCAAAAACTTTAGAGGTACCTGTTATTTGGCTATGCTGAGTGAAAAAGGGTGTGAGTCAAGTGTCGTTGCTCTGTTTCTCCGGGGTTATTTTTGCCCGCATTGGCCGATTTTCCCCCGAATTCCACAAAGTAAGCCCCATTCAATGGGTTAATTTTAGAGGGTTTGAGAGGAGATAGGGACTGGAAGCCTTGTTGGAATTCTTCTTTCTCCCTTGCCTTTTCTTTACCAGCATTGCCTCCACCCTCACCAATGTGCAAATGTTGGTAGAAACGTGGCCATTGGTGGCGTATTTTGCAGGTCATACGATAATGGCCTTGTTGTTTTCCTTGGCGTTTAGCGCTTGTTTACATCAGACCAAATCCCAAAGAAGATTCATGTTTGCCACTACCGTGTTTACTAATGTCGATGTTTTGCCCATTGGATTGGTACAAGGACTTGCTCAAAGTGCAGTTTCCATGGGCTTGAACTTGCAAAATGGTGCTTCTACTAGTGGTGAAGAAATTATTTCCAGGTATGTTTTTTCCCCTTTGAACAGAAATGAACCGAAGGAGTGATGGGGAAATAGAGGAGTTACTTATACGGTCCTATTTGCCATGCTTAGTAATTTACTACGTTCCAGCATAGGAGCATATTGGCTGGCATATGATGCCGATGCAGCTCTTTACTCTGTAACATTACCAGTTGCTACCACTGCAAACACCACTTTACCTCAAACAACCTCAACATTTTACTTGAGAAGCTGGTCATATATTTCTCCCTTGAATATATCAGGAATATTGGGAATTCTCGTGGTGGTATTTCCCTCAATGAGAGCAGCATTGGTGGAACCCACTGGATGGCTCTATTCCTCAGTATTTACAACTCTGCGTGCTTGTGGACATGCGGCAATTCCCTTGATGTTGGTGTTATTGGGCGCTCAAATCAGCCTTTTGGGGTTTCGGTTAAGGTCAGATCTGCGCAAATCGGTACAACAAACCATCCTGCCAGGAACTTATCCCTCGTATAGATGGTCACATAGGGCAATTTTTGTGCTGAAGCTAATGATAATGCCAACTCTTAACCTGTTATTGCTTTGGCTGTTGGTTCCCTTGACGCAGGAGAAAGTGTTGCTTAGGAGAGATCCTGTGCTTTTGATAACACTGATGATACTCTCAGTAATGCCCACTAGCACTAGGTTGTGGGCAATGTGCGACCAGGGAGAAAACTTTGAAAGACCAATGGCGAGTTTGTTGTATTGGCAGTATTTGTTTGCTTGGCCTGTCTTGTTTGGCTGGTGTATGTTGATTTTGTGGTTATTACAAGTATTATCACAATCTGCCTTGTAATATACTTCTCCCTTTATTTCAATTAATCTGTCTGTCTGCTTTTATTTAATTGATGGAAAAAGATGGTGGTGGTGTGCTAGTCGTGGCTCGTCTAATCCTACCAGTCGGACTAAGAAGAGGAAGTAACTTTGGAGAACTTAAAACATGCCGAGTCACCGTTTCCCAAGTTCCATCAGCCCTTTGGCGCTGTTGTGTTTGTTCTTCCGTGGTGTGCTGACTAATCGTTTCCAATAAATCGGAAAACCTTTCATCTCCTTCTTCGATTTCAATCGTTTCTTCAATCACCCGAGTTCCATCAGGATCAGTTTTTATGGTTCTCTTACTACTGACCACTCTCTCCACATCAGAATCGATAAAATTTTCTGAATCTTCAATCAAATATTCTCGGATATTTTCTTCCTCTACCATTTTGCCATTCTGATGCTGTTGTTGTTGTTGTTGTTGTTGTTGATGGTGATGATGATGATGTCTTGAGGAGTGTTGATGTAGTGGAGAAAGGCTCCGGGTAACATGGTGAATGGTACGTTCTTGTTCTTCCTCAAGGGTTACTTCTTCTTCCGTCACCTCAGTCATACCTGCTTTGAACAAACTCGAGAGTTGTGAGCTGGAGCCATGCTCGTAAGACTTGGAAATATCCTTTCTTGATATCGTTTGGCCGCTTTGATTGACATATTCAATGGTTATACTTTCACTGCGTAACCTACGACCTGGAGATCCAAAGGCTTCCAAATCATCACTTTGTACTTTTCCACCAGTGCTGAGGTTATTCCAAGTCGTCTTTGTTCCATCCTTTCTTGCACCCACCGTAGCAGCACCCACAGCAGCAGCACCCACAGCAGAAGCAGCCACCACCGTATCATTCGTTATAGCAGGAGATAAAAGGGATTCGGTACCAAAAGTATGCACAGAAATGGTCGATTGGTTAGCAATGAAATCTGGAGAAGCCAAGCGCTTGTTGTAGTAAGATTCGCTGGGCAGGGTGGGAGAAAATTCTTCTTGTTCAGAATACCTATTCCTAACGGTTAGAGCTGGCTGTACGGGAATGACGGAGGGAATATTTTCATGGTGGTGCTGGTAAGGAGGGGAGAATCTTCCTCCACGGTCATTAATGGAGATTTCTTGAAACGGTTCAAGGGATTTTTCTTCAAATTTGTCAGACTTTCTCTTACTGTTGGGGACGTTTGCAAGGACAGGAATTACCATGGGAAATGGCTCATTTCTAACTCCCCTGGAACTGGCGCCGACTGCCGTGTTGGATCGAGTCAGCGAAGCGCCGGTTACCATGGGCGGTTTCTTATTCTGCAAGTATCGATAAGCAGCATATCCCAGTGCTGCTGAAACTAGGAGAAAGCCAAGTATTGAGGGAACTAGAATAACCCATAGTTTGGGATCATCTTTCTTTGAGCCTGAACCATTTGTTTCTGGAGCTCCTTTGTTACCATTCCCCCCAATTCCACCACCACCACCACCACCATCTCCTCCAATAGCATTTCCGCTTCCACCACCACTGCCACCACCCGTCGAAGCACCACCACCACCATCACTAGCAGGAGTTGTCCCATCACCATTATTTGCTGGATTCTTTACACCAGAAGCAGGAGTTGTGCTTGGTGAGGGAGTCGCTGGAGTGGAAACAGGGGTGGAGGGAGGAGTGGAAGCAGGAGGAGTTGAAGGAGAACCAGATTGAGGAATCCAAGTTTTTTTACCACCAGCATCGATTTTCCATTGGCCTTGAAGGTTGATATCCACGGTTCTTTTGGTTAGGTGAAAAGAAAAAACAGGAAAAAGGAAAAGGAGAAAAATCCACTTCATTCAGGTGTTTTCTATTGAAAGGTGGGAAGGAGGGACGGGGAAAAGAAAGTCTAGAAATTCTAGGGGAAAGGAGTGTTGTGAAGAAGAAGAGTTTACAGGAAGAGGAGAAAAAAAGGCGGAGTAAATCAGGTCAAGGGAGGATCGATTGAAAGGAAATAAAAAAAGTATCACCACATTCATTTAACCCAAGCCTTACCTGGAATATTGTAGGGACAAAGTTATCGGAATGTTGGTAGAATTCACGACTACTCTGGAATGGTAAATATCTGGAAATTTCAATCAAAATGAGTAAAAGCACAAAAAGAGGGAGATTAGTTGGAAGATGTTGATTTATTAAAGAGAAAGAATGGGATTAATATATTTTTCTGAACGATGGGTGATTACAGAGGGACAGCGCAATCATAAACCAAGGGAGTGGCGTAGTCCACGTGAGCACTTTACTGTGAAAAACACAAAGTGAACACACACACATACAAAGAGTACTAAGGGAGAAATCAACCAAAAAAAATGACTGGGATAAATTTGTTGATGGAAGCCAAATGTTTTGGTGGAAGAGTTCGTAAATATCAACATTTCTCTAATACGCTACAATGTGCGATGAATTTCAGTGTTTATATTCCCAAGATTGCGTTGGAAGGTGAAAGTGTGGATGTTCCAGTAAGTTCCGCTTGTTAATACCGGTGAAGAAGAAAGGATAGGTGCTGTTCTTTTTATCTGGCTTAACCTGCAACGAGGATAACTTTATCACCAAGTCTGGCGCTTGTGCTCATGCAGCCAGATTGGGAATTCTTCTGGTTTGTCCTGATACCAGTCCTCGTAAGTTTCCCCCCCCCCCCCTCAAGGAAGAAGGTTAAACTTTGGGTTTTAGGGCAAGTGGATATTCCAGGACAAGATGATTCCTGGGATTTGGGAACTGGAGCAGGGTTTTATGTCGATGCCACGCGAGATCCTTGGAACAAACATTACAAAATGTACTCTTATGTCACCGAAGAAATGGTTTCTATTGTTCAATCCAACTTTCATGCAGTAAGACCGTCTGTGTACTTTGATGTTGTAGGATATGGAAAGAGTTGGAATATTTGGTCATTCCATGGGTGGACATGGTGCTTTAATCTGTGCCTTGAAAAATCCCGGCAAGTACAAAGTAGTCATTCTTTCCCCCCATTTCTTCCTGTTAATATGGCTAATACACCTGGGGTTAAATAGAGCGTTTCTGCATTTGCCCCAGTTTGTCATCCTACCATTTCTCCTTGGGGCAAAAAAGCGTTTCAAAATTACCTAAATAATGAACAAGAATATGCTGCTTATGATGCCACCTGTCTAGTCAGCCAGTATAGTGGACCAGTGTTGGATATTTTAATTGATCAGGGCTCGAAGGATGAGTCTTTGTTGTCAGGTCAACTGAACCCTGATGCCTTTGCCCAAGCAGCAGCAAAGGGAGATAATGTCGAAGTAACGCTGCGAATTCGTGAAGGCTATGATCATGGATATTGGTTTATTCAAACTTTCATTGGAGAACATATGGAGCATCATGCGCGTTGGTTGAATGACAATGCGATGGGTGATCCAACAACCGCAGCACCAGGCGTAGTAACAGCAGCAGTGGAAATGGAGAAGGCGTAGTACCACGTGATACATTTAATTCTGCTTTTATCATCAATTTTTTTGTTTTTTTTGGGGGGGAGTGTTGCGTGGTTATTATTACAATGATTATCATACCCATGGCAAACATAAAACTGGTGTGAAATAAGTTCGCCAGCCATTATAAGTATACAAACTGAGTTGAACAACGTATAAAATTAGCTTTATTGAATGACATCATGTAATAGCGTATTCAAGCCAAGTAGAAATACAAGAACTTTTACACACATTAGAAAACACTATTATTTACTTCTGGTCCACCCACACAACGCTAAATCCTATGTTTTCGTATACCTAGTAGTAATAAACCACACAAACGTGAGTAATAGCCATGGATAAATTGACTATTAACCTGAAATCCTCTGTCAATATTGGTGATAATTCAAGAATCATTTTAAGCTTACGTAATAGTAGAGAGGAGCTGTTTTATAACGGGGGTTTTTTTTGCCTTTTTAATGGAAAAGTGACATCTAAGGAATAAATTTTTGTCATAATTTTGTCTCGTTCCTTTCCCCCCCCTTCCGCCTCGACAAACCACTCGCCTCAAACCTCACAACACACACCACACATAAATACCTGGTATAGTCGAAATGTCAACTTGTGGGTTTATACATCCCACTTTGATTTCTTACCCTTTTCTTCCTATCCAGTCATTCTTGTTTACCGTTCTAGTAAATGCCATAACAGCCCAGTCCAACTTTACTCGCTCTACCACCACGGTTACCAGGACTCGATCCGCCGTTACCATAACCATTGTACCCACCACTTCCTACACATCTGCGTCAACCGGAGCTGCAGGTAGCGCTTCAACGGAAGGATCCAAATCATCCGGAACAAGTGGAAGTCAGATTGGAATAATTATAGTCGCCGTGGTGGTATCAGCAGTTGTATTAATATCCTTGGTAGCAGCCGTATTGTTTCGACATTGGAAAAAGGTGTATTAAAATGATGGGTTAGACGGAGGTGACTAACTGAGAGATGGGGTGTAGAAACCTACAGTAAGAGAAATCACCAATTCCTTCATAACACCAACCCCACCGACAAATAGGAGGGGACTTCGGTCTGTACAAAGTATCGATGCCAGCGTGGTTAGTAATTGGCAAGAGACAACTGCACCAGAAGCATTTCTAAGAAACCATACATTGCCTTCGGCTTGAACGAAATGGGAAATAGTTGTTTTCTTTTTGGCAAGTGGAACGGGGATTCTTATTAAAATGGCTAAATTAGTCACCAAAAATATTTAATTCTTGTTAATTATCTTTTGCATGAAACCAACCTATTCTCTTTCCACTTCCCACTTCATCATCATCATCATCATCACCACCACCACCACCACCACCACTATTGTCATCACCGTCATCATTTTGGTCTTCGTTTATCGGGGTTATTATCTTTGCACCAGGAGGAATTCGCTTCATTTTTTTAATACTTTCAACGAAAAATTGTGGTTTGCCATCAGGTCCTTGCACCATTCGGAATCTTTGACTGGGGACTACTTTCGGCGTACTGCTCGTAGTACTGGCAGATGTAGGGAGAGTAGGATCAGTTGGGGGTGGAGGGTCAATAGGTCCAGGTCCAGGTCCAGGTATAGGTGCAGGTACAGGTGCAGGCGAATCCAAAGAAAAAGAAAGAGTATCAACAGTAGGATCGGTTTTGGCAGGGGCTACTGGGTTGACATTGGTAGGGGCGGGATCAGCAAGTACAGCATCACCAACAGATAACAAGTAATAGCTATTAGAGGAGGAACTAGTCCCTCCACCAGTGTAATAACCCGTGTTGGAATCATAATACATGGCATAAGAGCTTCGGCAAATGTAATACGAACAAGGATAGGTGTAATAGCAGTAATAGGCACCATTATCGTAATAAGTCGAAGAGCGAAAACAATAGTAAGTTGCATAAACACTCGATGATAGCCAAAGTAGCAAGATTAGGGATGACTTGAACATTGTTCTGTCTTGAGAATAATTGTGAGTTCTTGGAAAGCAAGTGCGAGAGTGATAAATTAGGAAAAGAAGAATAAAGCGAGGGTGAGCGGGGATGTTGGAAATTTAAGAATCTTGCCTTTATTGAAAGTAAAAAGTAGAAGGAAGGGCGATGGATAGAAAGAACGAACGATCGAGAAAAGAGCGGGTAGATTAAACGTTAATATATAAAAATACCAAAGCAGAACTGGTTTGATTAATATAAAATTGCTCCAATTATGGCAAGTGCTAATCCAAATTTGGGAACTCCCATACCCGTAATTCTCTTTTGGAAGGACTATCGCTCTTTTCGGTAATGGGTACACCGTATGATCCACAAAAATGTCCAACTTCATCTATATTAGGATACCAAGCACCATATCCAGAATAACATCATTGTTTATTACAATGTGTGTAGTAAATTAGAAGTGAAAGGGGGGATCACCTGACTCTCCAGAAAAAGAAAAATAATGCAAAGGAGAAAAGTGCCAGAACAAGTGGTCAAGGCCAAGGATCAAATCAAGGCTTTTGCACCCATCCTCATTCCCTCGCTCAATCGAGATTTCCCTGACCAGATCTTGCTCTTTGCGAGGTATTTTGGTGAGGTGGAGGCACCAGTAGAGGCGAATATTGTCGATATCGATTCAACTGGCTTCTCACTGCAATCTTTTACCAGATCCCGTCAAGAGTACCACTGTAGGGTTGCTTTCAGAGAACCCCTGGATGATCCCGATGTCGTGGTCCCTTGCATCCGAAGTTTGGCTAACGAGGCTGCTGATGGACTAGGAATTCCCAGAATTAAGGAAGGAACAGATTGGACACCGGCCTGGTTTTGGTCGATTATAGTAGCACTAGTGGGAGTATATTATTATAAATACTATCAGCACATTTGAACCTATTTACAACAATACACTAATAGCAATCTACTGTCGATTTGCAGTGGTAGTAGAAGATCGAGAAAACATCAACTCAAACATCTCCAATACCATTGCTACCACCGCCGTCATTATTACAAACTTTTCTGATAAATGGTTAAACACGTTAAAGAAATCCTCTTCAAACATCGTCTGAGTGAAATACCAAACCATGGCCAAACGCATTACTCCCAGCGTAAACAACGACACGACACCATGGAAACGCGTAGGATTGAAGTAATAAGCAATCAGTGTAGGAATAAGCACCACCATAACCGCATAAGCAAGAAATGCAGTATAAATGGGCGGTGTCAGTAACAGCGTAACATTGGGGAAATTAACAATTAGGTCAAACCAAGGAAACGAAAAGGATATCTACACACAACACACACTGTTAGCAACTCCTTAATTACTCACCTCCAGGTTCCATGGCAAGCAGTTTTCTGATAACATGCAGATTTCTAGAAAGAGAAAAAGGAGAAAAACTCTAAAACTTTGTGGGGTTTTCTTTTCAACTTTTTTGTTGTTCTGCTGCTGCTGCTGCTGCTGCTGGTGGTGGTGGTGGTGGTGGTGGTTGTAGTGGTTTGGCTGCTGCTGGTATTGGAAAGATCTTTTCTAAGTTCCTTGTTTAGCATGTATAGAAGAAGGAGAAGAAGGGGGAAACCTCTTCAAAGGGATTATCTTGTAAAGATGCAGAAACTTCCATCTTCAAATTATCTTCAGCATTATCTTCCTCCCAAAGCGTTGATGGAGTATCACTATTACTCATCAAGGTAACTGTATTTTAGGATTAAAATGTACGACGTTGGAGATGAAAAACCAAAACTCTTTCGCGTTCTTAACCTTCCATCCCAAGTAGAAGCTTTTCGAATGACATTTAATCTTCGTTCAGTCAAGGGTATTCCAGACTTGGCCTCATAGTATTTTCTATCACACGCCTCTCATCAATCTCTTGTGATAACCGCCTTGAGAGGCTTACAAGAGTCGTTCTCTCAATACTCCCACATTCCCACTAGGAGATATACCAAGCTCCTCAGCCTTTACTATGTACCCAATGACAACCACGTCTAAAAAAGGGGGAGAGGGGAAACCTTTAAGTTCTCTTAATCGCAAAGAGTAAATTTGTAAAGCTTGCAAGTCCAACTCGGACCAAGGCTTGTTTTGTTGTGGTGGCGTAGTGGTCATTTGTGCCGCTTTTTAAATCACCTGACATTTGATAATTCTAGCCTTGGCAATTCATTCCTCCACTTCTTCCTCAATTACCACATTGATAGCAAACTTGGGATTAAATATAAAGATAGCACCCTCTGAAATTGTGGGATATGTTGCGCTTAAATGCCTCGGTTTAGTGTTCCCTACCTCCCCATGCCTAACGAGTACATAGTGTTTTGAATCCAAATCAATGGTGTTATCACGTGATAATTTGCGGTTAAGAAAATGTCTTCAAGCACTGGTGGTCCAACTATTATGCAGAAGCTTCAAATGGGTGGCATAATGGGAGGAACAGTGGGACTTTGTATTGGATTTGTATTTGGTACACTTCAGGTGATAAAGTAAGCCACCAGCAGCATTACTAATCTGCCTTCTCACTTAGATATGGACCTGGTCCTAATGGTTATTTGAGAACAATGGGATCAGCCATGGGTACTTCAGCGGCAACTTTTGGCTTCTTCATGGCCATTGGAACTGCCATTCGCACTGATTCGCCTCCCTCGTTACAACGGCCAAGACTTGCTCATCCCCGTAAACTCCCTATTCGGATCTACTCTGAATCTCCCCTATGCTCGTAATATAATTTGTCTTTTTCAACTACTCTAGGCTGTTTATTTTCCTCATCTCAATAATGTTATTACCTGTGTTGTTGTGCTCTGCTGTAATAATTCCTCTTCATAACTTCATCCCCAAGAATTCCTACTGAATTGTCGGGCTTAACCACACACAACACAGCAAGATCAATTGCTAGGCTTAAAAAGGATATTTGGAGCAATGCTTTTCAATGATTAAGATTAATTTGACATTGTTGATTTTATTTCTTTTTTTTTGTGGGGGATGTTTCAACTTTTACCTCCTCCTTTTCTCCCCTCCCAAAAAAACACCAAGTGAAATCCCACTTTTTTTTAAATCTTTCTTTTTCTTTGCAATTTTTCTTCCCTCTCGCCACCACCGCCGCCGCCGCCACCTCGAGAAGCACCACCATTATCAAGCTATAAATGTTTTTTCTTAGAACTACAACGGTATTGCTGCTGAGTTTGACACTGCTTCCTGCAGTTACTTTATCCGTAAAGCAAAAGAGAAACTATAATCCTTTTGCCTCATCGACTCTTCTGACCCAATCTTCCCCACCTCAACCAGCCTTAAATCGTCGAACCCGTAGAAGGCCTATGGATTTTGGACCTTTTTTGGCTGATTTTGATGATCCAATCGGGTTGCCACTCCCTTCTGATTCCAAGGGACGAGCTCCTACTGGTATGATTATTGATACCAGAATTCCTAAAGGCCCTCATTTTCCATCTCATCACCAGGACGATGAAGATGAAGATGAGCCAGAAGCATTTGAAAGAGAAAATGCACCACATGAAATTGAGGATGGAGATGATGATGAGGAGGAGGAGAGAGAAGGGAAAGATCATCGACACGATAGATCCAAGCATTTTCCAAAGCCTGTAAATAATAGGATACCTAATGGTGATCATAATCCTGGTAATGATGATCCTGATTGGAACAAGGTCAATTTTAGAGCACGACCAGCTCCAAATATTCCCAATTCAAGTGCTGGTCCAGATCATAGAAGAGGAGACCGTCCCAACAATAGATTTTCGGGGAACGATGAAGAAGAAACTCCCCCCAAACCATTGCGTAACAGGGCGAAACAGCCAACGCCTAGAAGACACCAACAAGAAGAAGGGTTAAATCAACGAGGAAAGCGGGATTGATTGAAATAAACAACAACTCTTGAACATGGGAATGATTATTTTATTAATGATTGCAAATATTGTTGAATATCGCCATGTTTCACTGCTTGAGTTTTGGGAAGTTCCTTTACCACCTGTCCCACCAACCAATGCATCACTCTGACCTGGCCTGATTGAATCTGTGCAACAGCCCCGGGATTCTCTCTTAATATTCGTTCGCATAAACTGGTCAAGTCAACCTCTGCCTCTTCCTTTACAGGCGGCATAATGTTTGAAATATTTTCATTCTTGTAAATATCCAATAATTGTTTTTTGACCTGTGCTTCTATATTCTCATTATTAACCTTTTTGTTGGCTGTGTGTGGTAAGGGAGAGAGAGAGAGATTACTATCAAGTTTTCCACTTTTCAAGGCATTTAAGAAATTGGCCAGTAAAAGTGGTGAAACTGGACAATGGTCAAAGTCATCCTCACAGCCTAACCTAATAGCACGACGTTTATTCCAACCTCGCATATCCGTCATCATACTGTCGGCGGTGGTGGTGGTGGTGGTGGTGGGGTAAATAGATTAATTACGCGCTTACCAGTGATAAATAGTAATAGGATCATTACAAATTGCCAAAGTCTACGCCATTTGTCAAGCTTATAATATAAAAATACTTTATCAAAAAATTCGGGAGCTCCTTTTGTTTTTTCCAATAAATTGACTTGTTCTGGGGTTAATTCTTTATACCTGTCCATTTTAACCCCTACAACAACACCAGTAGCAGTGTCCAATTCAACTTTTAATTCTTGAATTAAATCCTAAAAAAGGCTTTTAATAACTGGAAGACGAAGGGAAGACGAAGGGATGGGAAGAGAATACCTGGGAAATGGGGATATCTGGAATATTCCCATCAGGCAAGAAACTAATACAAGTTATCCCAAGGGAAGCGAAGGGAGGGCAATAAATAAGTATTACCAATATTCCGCATTAGTTTCTTTTAGCCTTAAAAAGATGGTTTTTTTCTTATCCGGGTTAAAAGTACGCGTTTCTGCTATTAACGGCTCTTTTTCAAGTATTTTATTTAATATTCGATCTTGTTCATATTCTATCAATTTGTTATTATGGAACCATGTTATAAAAGTACGAATTGCTAATTCCAGGTTTCTTAATCCATTGACATTTTTAACCTCTACTCTTGGTGTGCTTTGCTGGTTGTTGAAAAGTGAGATATTTACATCACATCTAAGAGCACCCTTTTAAGCACCCATAATCACCCATATCCAGAAGTGGTAAATACTCGAAAAGGAAATAAACCTGATGAGCATTTCCGTCAAAACAATCGACTTTTTTCAATTTCTCTTGAATATACCCTACCAAACTACTGGCTTCTCTTGCTGATCTATGAAACAGTAATGAGGTTAAAGGAGAGAAAGTGGGGGGGGGGGAAACCTTAATTGAGGAGCAGTTACAATTTCCAATAAAGCGGTTCCTGCTCGATTTAAATCAATGCCCAAGTAATCACCAAAATCCAGAGTTTTCCCAGTATCCTATCCTTTTCTCCCTCAATACCCAACAGATGGGGTGAAAAGGGCTCAAACCTGTTCCAATTGAAATTGTAAAATCGAGATTTTCTTGGTTCCCCCCTCTTCTTGGCTAGGAATGACCACTTTACCATTTCTACCAAGCGGATCTACTCAATTGTATTTAAAAAGGGATAGGAAAGGACTTGCTGAATTTCTGAGTGATTTGATAACCAGCAGGTAGGTCAGGATAAGCATAATGTTTACGGTCAAAGCTACAAATGGAAGAGGGGATTCCATCCAAGGCCAAGATTGCTTTCAAGGCTTGTCTTATGCATTGTTGGTTTAAAACCTATTGTATAAACTCCCCCAAAAAAAGGAGGGAGATACGGGTAGAGTGCCGGGATAAGCAGCGTCCAAGGGATGAACATGGAGATTGGGAAGAGGCGAAAAGACATTTCTAGCAGCTTCACATGGTTTTTTGTGAGTAAACGGGAGAGAGGCGGAGTACACGAAAATAACTTGTTAAAAGTCTTTAAACGAATATGAAGTTCTAAGCCAACTTTAAGCTGCCAGCCTGACGACATTATTATCTTAAGGCCAATTTGATCTTGTCACCTGATGGCGTCTTTCTAAAAGGTGGAGAAGTAACGCCAATAACGCCAAACGGAGAAAGCGCCATTATATAAAAAATCGCCTCCACCACGACGTCCATCCAACTCCACCACGACTGCCAGTCCATCGTGGCAAATCCAAACACCATCACTGCACAGAGAATCGTCATGGCACCAATCACCATCAATTGCTGCGCTCATCTAAGACTACACTGAAAACAGCCAAAGAATTTACCTTCAGCTTATGTCCCACCATCCAACCTCCTGACAGGTCCAAAAGTCGGGGCAATAAACAACATTGCACCAAAAGATGCAGTAAAACCAGGAGCCAAATAAAAGAAGCAAGAAATAAAAATATATGCGAAGCGAATTCCGACTTCATCATTGGTTTGGAGGCCAAGTAACAAAGGGCCAGGGCTAGAGAGGCGGTATTAATAAATATCATTCCAGGTCCACAAATCAGATTCCGCGTAGATTTCTTCGCCATCTTTGCTTCGACCAAAGTGCTTTGTAACAAGGCAGCAACAGAAAAGGTCCACTTGGATAGCATTGTCAACAATGCGAGGATCAAGAAGAAAATCTCCACAGCCTGGTCACCTCGCTTGATCAAGTCTAGCAATGGCGCATTTCTAATGGTTAGTGGTTGATGACGGTAGAGATAGAGGATGACTTCTGTGACAATGTTGATGACACAAGACATGCCTAGGAATAAATAAACGAGCAAAAGACTGGAGTTTTGAGGGAGTTTTCTAAGCAGGATCCATAAGATGTGGATGAGGATTACCAGGGCTGGAAGTGCACCAGTTAAAATCAAACGAATCAAAAAAGGGGTAAAGTCATGAGATGGGGACATTCTCTTTTAGTACTCCAGAAGAGTTACTGAGCGTAGAAGAGCTGGCTGGTGTTGTAGCTATATGAGCTAAGGGCTTAGGGACTGGCGGTGGTGGTGACGTAGGTAGTGGCGGCGGTGACAACGGAGAGAGTGCGGTGGAAATTCCCGACTTTTCCAAGACCAGTAACCGACTCTCCACTTCCTGCGTATACTTGTCCAGCTCTTCTGCTACTTGTTCCAACTTCTCAATCTGTTTCTCCAGCTGATCCATCTGCCTCAAAAAGCCTGAACGGATGTCCTGTGTCTCGGCAATCTTTATCAAATCCCCTCGAATGCGATCCAAATTCGGCCTCTGTTCCTGGTAATGCCAAGTTGTGGCCTGGTTTAATCCCTTTACTAGCATAAAGTCTTCCAAAGAACCTTTTCTCTCCTTTTAATTATTCTCTTTATTGGGCAATAAATAAAATTACTGGAGAATTCTGCTTTGATATATTCGTTGACTTTACTACTACTACCTTCTTCACCCTGATTATTCATTCTTGGTATCACGTGTCATCACAAAGTTCTAAAATGAACTTGTTTCGCCCAAATTCTCAAGTTTCTCAATTTGTTGGTTGGTTTTCCCTCCTCCCTCCTCCCCATATATCAACCCGTAATTACATTGAGGAATAGAAAATCTAACCAACGAAAGTGCTGCTGCTGGTGCCATCAATTGGGATAACGTCTTGAGATTATGTGATTTGGTAAACAATCAAGAGGATGGGTACTCTCCTTTGACCAGTGGTGTAAACGTTGATAGGGCAAAAGACGCCGTCAAAGTTTTAAGGAAAAGGTTAAGAAGCAAACAAGCTGTTGTAAACTATCGAAGTCTGGAGGTATTGCAAATGTTGTTTGATAATTGTGGACCTCGACTTTATGGTTCTTTCTTACTTCCTTGCGGGGGTTAATGATGGGGTGAGAGGGATTAGTACAAATTGCTTCTCAGAAATTCTTGGAAGATCTTCAAAGCTTGTTCAAGAATCCCCAGTTGGATCCCTTTGTCAGTGACAAGATTTTGCAATTACTCGGACAATGGTCGGAAACTTTGAAAAATCAACCCGGGTTTCAAGAAATTGAAACTTTGCATAAATCCTTGAGTTCTCAAGCCCAAAGTTTGTCCCTTTCCTTCCTTCCTTCTCCTTTAACTGCTGTAGATACTGCTTGGTATTATCAGGAAAATCGACCAATTCCTACTACCATTGTTCCTACTACTACTCCTACCCCTGTTACTACTCCTGTCCACGCCCCCCCTGCACCTGTCCCCACTCCTTTGGCCCATAGTAATTCCATGCCGGTAAAGGTTTATCAATGTTCTAACTCTAACAGGATGACGAAAATGGTGGATGATAGAGAGTGATAAATTTCCAAGAAACAGTGGAAGTTGGACAAAATGTCTCTTCAATGTTGTCTGAATCCATAGCTTATTTAAATGCTGAGGAAGTAGACATTACTAAAAATGAGTTGATTCAAGTTAACCTCCAATTTCTTTGTCTTGACTGATTGATTGATTGGATAGGATTTATATGTAAAAGGGAGACAAATTCAAAATGACCTGACTCAGTTGATTTCTACTGAAGAAAATGACGAAAAAATAGCCGAACTTTTAAGCCTAAACCAACAAATCCTCAATAGTTTCCATGCTTATGACGAAGCAGCTCGTAAATTTAGTCAGAACAAACAAGCAGGAAAGCAAAAGGATGAGATTCCCGCTTCTCCTGTAAGGTAGTCCCCCACCGCCGAACTCATCTAATGTCTGGAGTAGCATGGCCTGGGCAGGTTTTGATTATGACCAACAGCAACAACTGCTGCATAATGGTCAAAGCACGTCATTGTAATTCGTTCTTTAATTCACCTACTCATTTACTTGCTCTCTTTACTTATGTAATAAGAACAACTATGCCTGAGGCGTCTATAGGATCATCATCAGAAGCTTTGGGTAAGACATCGAATCCACCTAATCCCGTGTTGAGGATAATGAACAAAACTCCTTCTGGAACTGAGCAGTATTTCCTCTCACTTTTAATAATTAAAAAATCGCACTTAGATCTAAACCTGTGGAAAAATCCAAAAAATTATTTGTGGAATCACTTTGGAACAAGTAATCTCCTTTTCTTATAATAATTAATGACCAACCTCCTTGATTAGTGATGAACCGTTGAATACTGCCGCCGCTACTCCTGCTACTACTGCTACTACTGATAATCAGGCTATTGAGCCTAAAAGTGCTTCTACCATTTCAGATGATCCACTTTTATCCGAGTAAGTCCTGGGATTTTGGGTATATTTAATTAATTAAAGTGGCTTAGGTTAAAACAGCGGTATGAAGCTTTAATGGTGACTTCTCCTCCCGTACTTTCGACTACCTCACCACCACCACCACCACCACCACCGCCGAAAGCCCCACTCATAGCAGAACCCATAGTAGAAACAGCTGAAACGTACATTCCTTCCAAATGGGTCGATGTAATAATTTGTCATAGAGGTGTCATTGTCAAGGAAACCAAGTTAACTGAGAAGGTCAAATCAGTAGAATTTCCTACAACAAAAGATCCATTTGCTGATGCATCTGAGGAAGAAGAAGAAGATATTTTCCTACGCAGGTTTTCTCTACCTCACATTAATTATTTACTATTATTACTTCCACACATAGATCATTAGTCAAGCCGAAAAAACAAGGACCAGAATTAGGAGGAGGAGGAGGAGATCCCATGTTAATGCCTGAACCCAACATCCCTGTGTATCTACCAAGTGTAGCAGTACCAATGCCTACGCCGTTTGTTGGTGGTACGCCAGACTCGAGTACCAATCCAAGTCCCAATGTGTCAATCAAGACGCCCAAGCGACCCTTGCCAAAACCCCCCTTGCCCAAACCGCCCTCCAGGAATTAATACAACTCAGTTATTATTATTATTACACGCATTAAAAAGTTTTTATTATCACCATCACCTTACCCATTGTGTGAAGTTGTAGTGACCAGATTGGGAGCCACAATTGGCGGAGGCAAAGAAGATTCACGGAGAGGATTAGAAGGAGCTTCTTTGAAGAAGAACTGTAAAGAGTATTGTTTCCCATCTGGGTCCCAATGCGTAAAGAACCTCCCATCACTCTTGTCAATCTCTCTACTTTGAATCTTGAAGCCCACTGTTTCATATGGTTCGGCTGCAATCAGTAAATACTGGTAATAGCGGTCTGGTGGTTCTAACCGCTGCTCATAGGCACTCATAAAACGATACCGCGGAATGGTTTCCTTGCCCAGGATATCTGGGTATTGCAATTGAAACAACAGCCCCAACTGTCTGGAATCGGGATCTCTAATCTTGATTATCTTGTATCCAGGCCGTCCAATCTTGACCATGTTACGACGGATCGGCACTGGTACCATCACTTGCGGCGCCACTGGCACGTTGGATGAAGGAATCGTCGGCATCCCCACATGTGTCACGGCATCTTTCGCGGCTCTGCGAGCTAGATTGGCCTGATGCTTCTTGCCCTGCGTGTGAGCAAGATAGGATCCTTCATTGCTATGCAGGGTTAAACAAAGCTTGCATTCGTAAGATCCCAAATGATTCTTCATAAAGTATGGATCTTTGGTCAAATCTATCGTCTCCAGCGCCAATTTGCGAAGCCTCTCTCGTCGATCTACATTGGTTTGCGAAAATGATGCCACGCCTCCTGATCCTGGCTTGGAACCTGCACGATTTTGAAAATCCATTAGATTGGCGAAGTGCACGTGATTCTTCTCTCATTGATGACACACAAAAAAAAATTTACTGATAATAATAATTAAATATGTTTTACTGACTGACATGCCATTTTCAATGAATAGCCCAGAAAAAAAAGACTTGATAACAAGATCTGCAAATTATTCCAAAAGCATTGTCTGAACAGAAGCCTGGGCAATTAGCACAATTATTACAACAATTGTCACAGCCTTCACAATTAGCACAACAGTTGCAATCGGCATAACCACATCGGCAATTGCTACAACAGTCATTAGAGAATCCGCTTTGTTGTTGGTATTCAGATTTATACTTGTTTTCTTCATAGTCTTGTATTGGCGATGATGGAGAGATATTCATCATGGTATGCAAGGGATATGCGTCTGCAGCATACTTTTGAGAGGTTATTGCTACAGGTGGAACTGAGATTTCAGTCATGCTAAGTTTTCCAAATGATTGAAAAGGTGTAGAGTTGAGGGGGAAGAAGATGTTCTCCATAATAGTAATCACTGCAATGCTGCTGCTGATGTATGGTTTTTAAATAGCCACCAATCAGAACTGTCCTTTCAATTGCCTTTTCACCAAATCACTTCACATTAATTATTATTTGACTGATTTTCCGATTTTTTAAAACATGTCCAAAGAACATTGACGCATCATCCGCAAGAGATTAGGGCAGGAAGGATGTAAAGAACTGAAATTAATATTTGAAAAAATTCAAAGAGCACTGTGAACTGAACAGCAATTCATTGCATTCTGGCGATTATACCATCGCTCCAGTTGGAGTGCCCGTTCGGAATGAGACTTTTGTACATAATTGAGTTAGAGGAGGAGGAGTCTTATTAGCAAGTGGCTTACTAATAAACTTTCTTTATTTCACTACTTCTTGTGATAGTGCTGCTATTTGAACAACTTCATTCTAGAGTATTTTTTTTGAAATTCCCCAATATATCACTGTTTGGTGGGGGGAAGTACAAATCAACTGGCCCAGAAACAAAGAACTAGAAAACAAGATTTACAAAGAATTTCACAACCATCGTTTGAACAGCAACCTGAGCAATCCGTGCAACAATTTTCACAACCACAGCCTCCGCAATCAGCGCAACAGCTGCAATCGACATATTCGCATCGACAATTGCTGCAACAGTCATTACAGAATCCGCTTTGTTGTTGGTATCCAGATCTATACTTGTTTTCTTCATAGTCTTGTATTGGCGATGATGGAGAGATATTCATCATGGTATGCAAGGGATATGCGTCTGCAGCATACTT
>QZWR01000030.1:0-17733 GCA_004114325.1 Zoophagus insidians | reverse complement strand
ATGATGGAGAGATATTCATCATGGTATGCAAGGGATATGCGTCTGCAGCATACTTCTGAGAGGTTATTGCTACAGGTGGAACTGAGATATCAGTCATGCTAAGTTTTCCAAGTGGTTGAAAAAGTGTAGAGTTGAGGGAGGGATTTGAAAGAAGATGTTCTAGATGTCCTCCATAATAGTAATCACTACTCACTGCAATGCTACTGCTGCTGATGTGTGGTTTTTAAATAGCCACCAATCAGAGCTGTCCTTTTAATTGCCTATTTCACCAAATAACCTCGCAATAATAATTATTATTCAATGTAAATCACCTGATCAAACCAAGCGAAAAAAGTGATGGGGGAAAATAAAAAATAATTTTCACAGGACTCATTCTATGTCAATGTCTGGCACTCCTTCTCAATTCGATCTATCCGCATGGAAACCTCTGAATCTCCAGACCACATCTTTGCATACATCATCCAATACTAAAGATGTTCCCAATGCTGGTGATGGTGGTCGTGGTCGTGGTGGTGGTGGTGGTGGTGGTGGAAGAAGAAGAGGCGGCAGAAATTTCGGTGGTCCTTCAAGACATCGACAACAAAGATTTCAAAATGATCAATCAACCTCTACGCCTACACCGGTAAGCTTCTCCACTTGTACAGCACATTTATATTTTACAGCAGTCTTCACCTTCTGCCAAACCAAGAAAAGGAGGGAATATCATGGAAAGGCTTGGCGAACCAGCAAGTGTCGATACCACTGGTGCAATCACCAGAGCCGATAAAGATGGAGATGTAAAGATGGATTCTTTAGATTCTAGAAATCGATTGTACGTTCTTCCTCCCCTTCTCTAACCCCGAGCAGTAATCCTTATTACCATGGCGGTGGAGGAAAAGGGGGCAATCCCAAGAGAGGAGGAGCTGGACATAAAGGTCGTCCAGGGAATCACCACCAAAATCTTAAGCAGAATCAGGAATCTCCTAATAAAAAGCCTAGGCGTTTTGGCTTAATCGTAGATTCCTTCTTCAAAGCGAATCTTACTTTGAACAGATCCAGGGATTTGATAATATTAGCCCTGGGAATTTAATCGAGTTTTTGCTCTCTAAATCTCCAGTTCCTACCCAAGTACTGAATGTAAATTCCTTCCACTACTACTACTGATACTACGACATACTGTTAGACTCAAGAAGAAGAAGGAGGGAGAAAACTCGTTATTGAAGTTGCCAATCGACAACAATCAGATGAATTGGTCAAATTAAATGGAACCTCTTTTGGCCAACAAAAAGTAATCCTTTGTCAACCTGTCCCTAATTACTTTTTTTGTTGGTATAGTTATTGATTAGACCGAAATATACGAACGAATCCCCAGCAAAACCACCCACTAGAAATGTGATCGAGTTATTACGTACCTTTATTCAGACCAGATATGATCCTGTCCAAAATTACCTCAATCTGGAGAGAATAGATCAAGATCCTTTACTAGTTAGTGCTGGTGTCAGAGGCATTGGGCAACATGGCTCTGCTGGAAATATGGGACCTGCTTTAATTAAATTAATCAAAGAACAATTTCCTAATGTACTATTCAAGTTGCCGCAGCAATTGACTTTATTTCTAGGTGGTTACAATATCTTTGGCAGATAACAAGTTACGCAGTTGTGCTCACCTTGCTTCTATCTCTACCAGTCTTCCCTGCTTACGTAATTTGTCCTTACAAAACAATCAAATTTCCACCTATGCCATGTTGGAATATATCGGGGGTAAAAAGGCCTCGAATATTCGCGAATTGATCCTTTTGGACAATCCTGTGCGTAATTATGCCTTGAAACGTGACAAGGGCGACGATCAGATCTACAGAAAGTTGATTTTTCTTATTAATTTTGCTTAATTGTTTGTGCTTAGTGAGGTCTTGAAACGATTCCCAAACTTGGAAATGTTGGATATGGTTCCAGTGACTAGTCGCAATATTGTCTTTGAATTTGGATGTGATTCTGCAGCTCTGGAAGAGACTCCCCCCGTACCAATGCAGCTGAGTTTCTTTGATAATCCTGATACTCAATCAACCTCCACCTTCTTCTTAACAACGTATTAATTCCCTTGATTGTGTAATTGTAATGTTGTAGATTTTTCCAAGCATGGGATAATGATCGTTCGATGTTGGCCCCACTTTACGCAACCAATGCGCAATTTTCATTAGCAGTTGATCGACCTCCTTCGAAACAGATTGACCCATCCATTGATTTATGGGTAGAAGAGCAGCGTAATTTGGTTAGAGTAAAAGATTTGCATCGGCGTGTCAAAACTCTTCACATTGGTCCAGAAAATATTATGAAATTGGCTTTAAAACTTCCAGCGACTCGACATCCTGTGCAGGAAAAATCAACACACTTTTTAGTCGATGCCTGGCAACAAGTAATGTCACCAACAGTGACCATTTTATGTATCTCTGTTCATGGAGAATTTGAAGAAGGTTTTTTTCTCTCCTGATTCTGACATCTCCCAGTGAAAACGGCGATATCCAGATCTTTTGACCGTACCATTGTTTTAACCCCTTCTGCCCCAGACTCTCGGTAAGTGCCTCTCTCACCCAAAGTCACCAACGCAAGAATTAGTGCACGAGCAGCTGGATATCCTTTCGAGATAATCAATGATTTAGTTCAAATAAGGGCTCATTCAACCATTCCAAGTTGGCAAAAGGCTGTTCCTCCTCCTCCCACTTCTACTGTTGCTGCGGTTCCTCTGCCTGCTGGCACGACTGTTGATTCATCGCTTGAATTGGTATGTTTAGGTTTTAGCCTAATTATTCTGTAGATGGTTAATCAATTGAGAGCACATACTGGCTTGAATGATGCTTATGCCAGGTTATGTTTAACCGAAACAGAATGGAATCTAGAACGAGCACTTGAAGCATTTCAAATATCCAAGGTTAATTCTTCACTTTGATTTCTCATCATCAATACATAGGCATCTGGTGCTCTTCCACAAGAAGCCTTTTTATAAACCATTTACTGTTGGATAGTAGTAGTAGTGGTGGTGGCGGTGATGGAGGAAAGGAGAAAGAAAAGAATTAAAACATGTATAATGAACAAAAAAAACACTCTCTCTTATTGCTATGTCTACTAATGTATTATTTGATGTTGTAAAATTTTTCCAATTCTTTTCGCTTGATAAAGTAAGAAACCCAAACTGCAGGACAATTTTGATGAAACCTTTCCAAGCTCTCCTTACATTTTCCCCCCGCCTCCTCCATCGAACCTCCACCACTCTTAGCACCAGTTGAAGCACCATCCTTAGAGATGCAATTAAAGTAAGCATCTCTGGCTTTCCAACAAATTTCTCGTTGTTTTCTATTTAAAGCGGTTGGTTTTTCCTTTTCTTGTTTATCTTGTTGCATTCTTGAGTATTGAATCCCACGTGACACCCATGGCAGGAAAACGTCGAAAATCGTCCTCGTCCTCGAAAAAACCTGCCAAGCAAGAAGTGGAGGAGAGGGATGAAAGTATCAGGCCCATTGAAAAATGGGAAGATTTAGAAGCAGGTTCAGAGGAAGAATGTATTCTTTTATCATAGTTTAGCCAAGTATTGACCCTTTTCGGTAAAGTTTATCAAGAACGTGAAAATCCTACCAAGCTTTTGGAAACATTTTCTGGTACAGTTCCTTACAATTACTCGAGCTTTGTAGAGGAGGAGGAGGAAGATGAAGTGCATGGCGCTTTTGAGTTGGACCTAGAAGAAGAAGAAGACGAAGAAGAAGAGGAGGAGGGGGAAGAAGAGGAAGACCAATCTGGCAAATATTACCAATTTATATCAACTAATACTTCAACAGATGAATCTGGCGATTGGGGAACCAAAAGGCGAACATATTATGACGCTGACCATGTTTCCGATGAAGGATCCGAAGCAGAAAGAGAAGAAGAACAAGAAGCGTTAAAGTTGCAACGCAAACAACTTGAAAAGTTGGAAGAAATGGATTTCCAAGATGAATGGAGAGCCCCTAAACCTGGCCCCACTTCTTCAACCACGCTACAGGTAAAGAGCAGCAGCAGCGATGAAGAGGAGGAAGAACAGGTTAATTTGAGCAAGGAAGCCAGACTTGCGTTGGTTGAAAAGAAAATGCCAGAATTGATAGGAATGACTGAAGAGTTGGAGAATTTGTTGATAAAGTGGAAACAGCTTAGAAATGACCTGTTGAGGTAGTAAACCTTTAAGAATAATTGTAATTGATGGATGTTTAATGAACAGGGTGAAAAAGAAAAAGATTCCGCTCAAAGTTGAACCAGGATTTTTATTTCAACAAATCAATTTTCGCAAGTTTTTCCCCCCGTTATTCGAAATTTCTAATTCAAGTTGTGGTGATTAGAAATAATGCATGATTATTTGATGAATTTAGCGATTTATTGTTCCATGGCTGCTTCTCATAGTGCTGGATTAAAGCATCATCCGGTGGTATCTGCCTTGGTTGATTGTAAGAATAAGCTGGAAAGAGTGGAAAACTTAGCCAATAACCCTTCGGTTGAGTTACTCTTGGAACAATGGAATGATTTTCTAGCAGATCCACATTCATTTGATCAGGATTTAATAGAAGAGCAAGAAGATCGTCGAGTGGTGCCAGAAATTCCCCAAATCACTTCAAAGAAGGGTTCTGGAGAAAAGAAAAAGAGGCATAGAAAGAGAAAGCGCAATTTACTACTCAGACCATCTATTTCTGGTAGAGTTGAGGAAGATGAAGAAGAAGAGGAGAAGCAGGAGGTTGAGAATACTGTAATGCCTATCAATATCAAAAAGAGTAGCAAGGTAAGAATTTTCCGTGATTGAAGTAGAGAAATGTAACCACGAATTAGGAATTTAAAGCAATTCAAGACTTTATGGAGCCAAGCAGTTTGGACCTTCCTGATGCAGAAGCAAAGAAACAGCGCAAAAAGAGCTTAAGATTTTACACCGCAGCGTTAGAACAAAAACAACAACAAAAATCAAAGCTTTCTGATCTTGGTGGAGATATGGACGTTCCTATTCGACAAGTGATCCCAGTTAAAAAGAAGGAGTATGAAGAACGGATAGAAAGGACGAGTGCAATGGAGGAGAATGTAGAAGAAGCAGGGGAAGAGATAGGTGAAGGAGAAGATTACTATGATTTTATCAAGAAACAAATGGAAAAGAAAAAGAAAGAAAAAGCCGAAAAAGTGCAAATGATAAAAGATATGAGAATTCCTAATCCTGAATGGTAGGTGTAATATTCGATTGAAAGGGTACATTACCTTCCTTTTAGGGATGATCCGGACAAGCTCAAGAGCCAAGAAAAGAAGCGAAAAATAACTTATGAGATTATGAAGAACAAGGGACTGACGCCACATCGTAAGAAGGAACAACGAAATCCACGTGTGAAACAGCGCAACAAATATGAGAAAGCCAAGAAGAAGCTCAAATCCGTCATACGACAATCAGCGCAACCTGGAGCTGCGGTTAGCTATGGTGGTGAACTTACAGGAATTAAGCCAAGGCTTACAAAGAGTGTTCGATTTGCGTGATTATTCAAAAAGTGCGTGTGTAATACAATACGAATTTCCAATGAATAATGACTATTTCATTACAACTACGGTGTTACAAGCGCTAATTGGTTTTCAACATGTTCGTACGACGCTCTTGAAATGGAATGATCATTTCTCGGTGAAATTAATTTCTTTTCTTTAATTGTTTTTCTTATCATTTTGAACTCCCTTTTCAAAAACCACCACTCGTCCTTTCACATATACTTTGAAGAGCACAAACAGTGAAAAGGACACATTGAATCAGCAAGGAGAAAGGAAAAGCGTGATTGATAATTGTTTTTCCTTTTTTTTTCTTGCCGTTCAAAAAACTGGTTTTATTATCTGGTGGTATATTGTGCACTCTGGTGGTCCGCACTTTTAAAAAACAAGTAGTTAAACCTTCTTTACATTCGGATGGATTTGCATACAGCAAGTTTGCCCTTAATCTCCTTGTTGCGAGGGAAATGTGTGGAGAGAAATGGTTGGATGCACAAACTAAGTGGAAGAGGATTAACTCGTGGTTGGAAACGAAGATATTTCCTACTTCGCGATGGTAAATTGTTTTACTTCAAAACCGACAAGGTATCTCTTCCTGTCCTGTCCTGGTCTAACTATCTGTCAATGTAGCCTGAGGAACCTGTGGCTGGGATCATCAATTTGGGCGATTATCAATCAGTCAAGCGAGACAAGGCTTGCAAACGCTCTCCTTATTGCTTTTGGCTAGAACCCCATGCTGATGAACAGGTCGCCAGATCTTTATCATCTCCTCTACTTGGAACTTTTGTGGATTTGTTTAAACAAGTTGGTTCTCCTCCTCTCGGGTCTCAATCTCCTCCTCCCTTATCGATAAATTCAACAGTCGAATCTATGCCTACTACTTCTTCTACCACTACCACCACCACCAGTAATTCCGTCATGAGTTTACATCGTAGCGCTTCTTCGTTGTTACTTTCTGGAAAACTCCCTTTTGTCAGCCACAGTAATGCCAACAGTGGTAGTAGTCCTACTTCAGGTCAAAATGCCAATAGTCACTTGTTGGACCGTCAATTTACAAGCGCTTCCATAACATCTGGAAATGTAGTTGTTGGTGGCCCCAACGGCAACGGCAACGGAGCGCTAAAGGAAAAGTCACCTCCAAGCTCAAGCAACACTTCCAACAATCAATCTCCAAATCTCTCTTCCTCCAATTGGAGCGCTGTTGTAAAGCCTGTGTATTTCTACTGCGAAGATGAAGATCAAATGAATTTCTGGATGGAAGATTTGTCTCAAAAACTGGTCAGATTTACCTCCAACGTTTTGGACGCCGCCATTGCTAGGATAGAACACCCCAGCAGAGTTTCGGTTGTACCTTTACGCGCTTCTACTTCCTCTTCTTCCGGTGCCTTTCAAAGTACTTCTGCTTTAACCGCTACTACTTCGGTGATATCGCTTTCTTCTTCCTCCGTCTCTCCTCCTCCATCTACCATTGCTTCTTCGAGTAATCAATTATTGTTAACTAAGCGGAAAAAAACTTTATTGGAAAAAAATATTAGCAGAGTTCGCTCTAGGACTTCTTTGGAAACCATTGAAGGACGTTTGGGTGATTTCATCTCCACTTATAGCAGTCCTACCCAAACAGCCGTATCTGATGATCCAAAGACTGAGTTTAATAGAGAAATTGGCCTGGGGGATATTTGCCAAAGTCCTCAAGTAGTTGAAAGGCAATTTGTGCCAGATCCTGTAACCTTGACATCTCCGCTTACTTACAATGTTGCTGATGCTATCTTGACCATTTCGCCTGAATCGGCAGAGTTTTCCCCGGATGAAGCTGATTCTGGAATGTTCGATGACCTGGAGGTGGTTAACAGTGCACCTAGTCCTACTCCTGTTTCGCCTTATTCAGTAGTAGCAGTTCCTACCTTGCCGCTTTCACTGCCACCGCTGAGTTTGCGTGCGCGTAGACAAATGAGGTTAAAGCAGGAGCTAAATAGGCGCAAATCTTCTTCCTACCTGCAAAGCCATTCATCTTCTTCGTCATTGGGGTCAAATCCTACGGCACATTCGTTCAGAGATAGTCCGTTCCTTAAATCTCCTAACTCAAATAACGGAAGCAGCAATCTTTCTTCCTCTCCTCAAGAACAATTTCTCATGTTGCCGGAATCAGTCACTAGTATTTCGGAATCCACTGGTCGTACCAGGTCAAAGCGGACTTCTAGCGCTGCTTATCATACGTTGGTTACTACGGTGGGAGAGGAAGTAGAGGATCTTATTGAAAGTGGTCGGACCACGCCCACTTTTGGATACAACACTGGCAGAGCTCAAATTGATCAAACCTGGCCCACAGGATCACGGAATCGCCCTGTTAGGAAGAATTCTTCATTGGCGCGTAACTTGTTGGAAGACGATACTTTTACCAGCAATGATTCCAGCTCTATATCAAATACCTTAACTAGTGAGAATACCTCGTCGGGGGCGTCTACAGCCAACATGATGTACGACTTGGAAAGTTTGGACGTGGTTGAGCGATTGTTAGAGCTTCGACGCTTGGCACAACTGTCTGAGACGCAGAAGCACCAGCAGCCTCCACCGCTATCGTCCACGAAGGATTCGATTAGCAGAGAAAGCGAGAATTCTTTATAAGATCTGCCCATGTCACGTTCAAATTGTTGTGTAAAATGAAACTGTATCTCATGTCTTACTGAATAAATGTCTTGCTTGTACTAATCACGTGTCGACTGTTTTTGAGATGAGCTTCAACAATTCTGCTGCTGGTGGTGGTGGTGGTGGAAGTGGATTCCAATACGCATCTACGCAAAAACCAAGTTCAGTTTTCGGCAACAATTCCTCTGCTCCTACTGGTACTACTAATCCCACATTTGGTTCTGCCTCCCTGGGTGGTGGTGGTGGCAGTGTAGGTTTTGGATCGTCTTTTAATGTGGCTACTTCTGGTACTACTTCCACCGGTGCTTTTGGAGCCACTGGCAATAATCCATCCAATGTTTTTGGCGGTAGTGGTGGTGGGGGAACTCCTTCTCCTTTTACTGGTGGCACTAGTGGAGTTTTTGGGACTACTGACAACAAGACGCCAAATGTTTTTGGCACAACTGCAGGAAATAACCCTAATCCCACTTCCACATTTGGGGCTGCTTCTGCTTTTGGAGGTGCTGCTGGTGGTGGTGGTGGTAGTAGTAGTAGTAGTAATTTTGGTGGATTTAGTGTCAAAAACCCTACAACCACTTTTGGCGCTTCTAATCCTGCCAATGCAGCAGGAGGTTTTGGAACTCCTTCCACTGGAATCACTGGTACAACCAGTTCTGGAGGATTTGGAGGATTTAGCACTACTTCGAATGCTGGAGGATTTGCTGGTTTTGGTACCGCCAATAATAAACCAAATGCGATGACCAATACACCGGCTGCTTCTACTTTCGGAGGTGCTCCTGCTGTTGCTGCTGCTGGTGGTGGTGTCTCTCAAGGTGGTGGTGGTGCTGGTGCTACTGGGACAGGTGGTAATGGGATGTTTGGTTCATTTAATACTGGAACTGGTGCAGGAACAACTCCCAACACTAATTTCGGCACTCCAGCAACACCTTTTGGATCAGTCGCAACAACCAACACTGGATTTGGGACAGCATCTACCACTGGATTTGGAGCTACACCCAGTAGTAATGTTTTTGGCACTAATGCTGCTACAAAAACCCTCTTTGGTAGTAGTGGCGGTGCTACAGGTACCGGGCTTGCTAGTTTAGGTGGTGGTGCTCCTACACCCGCAGCTGCAACTGGAGCTGGAACTACGACACAGAGTTCAAGCAACATTTTTGGCAAGACTCCTTCTGGGCTCTTTAGCGGAACTCCTCAACCTTCAGCAGCGCCTAATACGGCTGGCCCATCAGGATCTCAACCTTCTGGGGGATTTCAATTACAACCAACCACACCAACTCCTGGTGGTGGTGCTAGTTCATTGTTTCCAGGTCCAACTGGGGCCACACCAAACTTTGGCTCTATCAACAAGCCAGCAGCGACTAGTACGATAATAAATGTTGGAACAAAGGCACCTACAGGTGATAAGACAGAAAATAAGGGATTTGCAGGGTTTAAACTTCCTACCCCTTCTACTGGAGAGACAAAAGGTGATGCATCGAAACCTGGCACAAGTTTATTTGGAGGTAATTTAGGAACTGCTGCCACTGCCACAGGAAAAAGCGAAGATGCGTCAAAAACATCAATTGCTGGAACAGGTGGATTATTCGGTGGTGCGGGTATTGTCGGGGCCAAGAAAGATGACGCTAAAGGAACCACAACGCTATTTGGTGGAGCTGATAATAAAACAGCTACAACGGCAGAATCATCAATGAAGAAAGATGATTTGAACAGATTGCGGGGTCGCACAGTTGAAGATATAGTGAATTTATGGACACAAGAATTGGAAACAAACAGAGTGGCCTTCCATCGAGAAGCAGTACGGATTTCAGAGCGCGATAGATGGATGATTGAGCAAGGCAGTTTAATCTCTGATCTTCATGAGCAGATACAAAAGCTGGAGCACCAACAAAACGAGATGGATCGAGTGGCAGAATATGTAGAAATCCAACAAAACGATTTAAGCAAAGCTTTGGATAAATACGAGCAAGAGTTGACCAAAATCCTGGGTCCGATTAAAGAGGACGGGACAGCCTCACGACAGTTGGGCTATGCAGACACTGAGAGACAGCGGATCTACGCGCAAGGCGAGAATCTCGTCAAAGAGATGGAGGAGATGCAGCGTACGGTTAAACAGCTGATAGAAGAAATGAATCATCTTCCTGGTGGTATTAAGAGCATGCAGAGCCAAGGAGATCCTGTAAGCATCCCTTTAGTTTTTACTTATCCCGCTCAAACTGGTTAGATTAATCAAATTCTACAAATCCTTGATTCTCACCTGACTAGCCTGGAATGGATAGATCGAGAGACCGTTACGCTTACTAATCAGGTGGCCAAGTTGGAGAAGGGTTTGGAGGATGGCCGATCAAAGCTTTATTCAATGATGGACTAAGAGAAGTGCTGTGTAGAAAAATAAAATTACTTTTCCCTTTTTGGCCAAGAAAAATTAATTTTCGACTAATTTTATTTTTGGACATTTTTTAATAGCAACTCCTTATCTCCTCATCCAAGTCCAACCGTTGATATATTCCCCCGCATCCTCTTATAAAGGATTGTCAACATGGTAAGCACTACACTTCCACCTCCACCCACTGCAGCGCATGAAGCGATTCCTCGATCAGCTGCTTTGGATGCGAGTGCGAGTTATTCAAGTGAGGCGTATCCACCACAGACCTTTATGAAGCTTCCCAAAGCCAGTGATGGATATTCGGTGTTGGGTTCGAATTCCTCTATATCCTCTCATCCTATTGGAACCGCCACTGGTACTACTGAGCCTGGGTGGTTTTGTGGATTTTGGCAAGAATGCTGGGGTACTTGTACTGATGGATGTTCACTGTTGACCTTTTGTTGTATTAACAAGTGTTGCTGTTGTTGTTGTGATGGTGGAAATCATAAACACGCAGATGAAGTAGTTGCTTGAGGCGCGGGATTTGTGTGCATGGCATAAATATATAAATATTTTTGGTAATTATTATTGTTGTGTCAAGAACTTTTTTTTGTCGCCCCTTCTTAAATAACATCGCTCAAAACTCCTTCCTTCCTCCGCCCCTTTTTTCCCCGCCACAGCACCAAACACCAGCAAAAAAATTGCTTTTTTTCTTCAATTCACCTCTTATAAACTATTTTTAACGTCGTTTGACCCTCATCATGCAACCTGCTCTTCCTCCCAAAACTTACATCAACACCTCCTCCACTTCCATTAACGAACCTCCGCCTGCTTATACTCCCGTCTCCCGGTTATCAGAACAAGGGTACCAACCGAATTCAATGAATTTGGAACCAGTAGCAACAAGTCCGAAAGCCTTGGAAGATCAAATGGCTGATGCAACCGAACATCCTGGCTGGTTTGTTTGGTGTACATGCTGTGGAGAAGGTTGCAAGCATTTTGGTGAATGCTTATTTGCTTTTTGTCTTTGTGTTACTGCTTGTGGCATGTGTTCTACATAAAGTCACTTCACCACCACACCAATCTTTGTCACTAATAACGCTATATATTTCCCCTCCCCTCCTCCCTCATTGAACCAACTCATCAATAAACTCGAGAAATGTCTGGTCCGAATTATCTTGCACATGGCCCTTCATCACGCGATGGACATGTAGCAACAATAACGGAAATCGAGTGGCAAAATATTGATAGTAATTATCTGGTGGATGACCAATGATGTTTTGTACGTCGTTTGGCAAGTCATGAAAATGATGCATCTATCCCCGCGCACTCCTAAGCAAAACTGCCACAAATCCCATGCTTTTACCTTATTTCTTATAACTCGTAGCAATTCCCGAACACTTTTACCATTATAAGTCCTATGCTGTCGCAGGTCCTGGAGAAGGCGACTTTCAATACGGGCCTTCCAATCCTGTCCAATCACTTGAACCGAGTCCCTTTCTATTTCTTGCACCACTAATGAAGAAGAAGTGGATGTGGCCTCCAAACGATCAGAACATTTCTGCAAAAACGCCAATCGTTTGGCATTGCTCCAAAAGAAGGGATGTTGTAACACCTGATTAGCCGTAGGTCTTTCTACCGGATTCCAAGTAATCATCCTTTGGATTAAATCCCGGGCTTCTTCGACATTTCCATTCTTTTTCAACTCGGTAGAACCCCGCAATCCCCCCAGGTCCCAATGGCCAAGAATAATGTTGTTTTCTCTTTCATAATAAGTTCCAAAGGGATGATCTCCATCGGTTAATACATAATAAAATAAACATCCTATCCTCCGTTTCCTTTCAATCAATTAAAAAGTAAAGGAAAAAAAACCTGCTGCAAAAATATCCGAAGCACAAGTAATTTGGGTCATTCGTGGTGTTCCCGTTACAGGATCATTGGCCACGGCATAAGTGACCAAATATTCCGGGGCTCTCCAGCCAATGGTTCCGTTCAAAAAACCCCCACCATTGGCAGCAACTTCTGGTGAGCTATTATCCAAGGAATTCTTTTCCGATTCCAAACGTTTGCCCAGACCAAAGTCCGAGAGTAAAGCTTTGGGTGAATATGTCTTCAAATTAGTCTCTGGATTGGCGAGAATATCTGCTATTCTCTTTCGACCATAGCGAGGCGTGGAAATCAGCACATTTTGAGGCTTAATGTCTCGATGCACTAGCTTTAGCGCATGGATATGTCTTAAACCTTCGACTATTTCATAAAGAACTTTGGTTTTGCAAAGAAATGGTGTTAGGAACGGATAAGAAAGGGGTCGTTCAATCACATCGTAAATTGTTGCTGGACATAGTTCAATGGCCAAATAGATGAACCTGTCACATCGTTCCTATCCCCACGCATTTTTACATTATTCAACTTTTAGTAATAAAATTACGCTGCAATAATAACGCAAAACGTTGGGATGATCATCGCTTTCTAATAAAAGTCGGATTTCCCGCTCAGCAATTTCGAAAAAATCCAACAGCATTCGCTTAACTGCTACTTCTCGGTTTTCAAATTGTCCTCGATATACCACCGTGCCATGACTGCCATAGCCGAGGATTTCATTAAAAACGATCAAATTATTCCTGCGTAGTTGAATAACCCCTTGTTGTTTCTCTCCGCCTCCTTCGTCCAACTCTGTAGCTGTACCGGAAATGGTGCTTCCAAGAGTAGTGGTTGAGCCAGTGCTGTCATCCAATAAGGGCTTGTTCAACTTTCGACCTCCCATTCCTCTTCTTCTTTTAGAGGCCTTCTTGTTGGAACTTGCTCCAAATGATGTAAAATGCAATAACCTTCGCCACCACCAACCAGGCCTCAAAGCTAGGGCAAAAACAACCATTACCAATACCAACATCATAAACAACGTGGTTAGCTTTTGAAACATGGTCATTTCCAAATGGATGGGTGGATCAGAAAAAATGCTGGTCCGTTCAGTTTCAGGTGGATGCAAGGGATACTTTCCAGAAAGACAACTTGGCGCAGTAGAAACCTCGCTCAACTGAGTACTGGAACACAAAGGAATGGTCGAAGGAGATGGAGTAGTAGCACGAGCAACTGGGAACCTCTGCGTGGACAGGGCGTAGAGGTTCTTTTCGCCATTTTCAGCCACCAGTATTTCCTCGTTTAAAGGCTTTTTGAAGAAGAAACGTCCAAAAACATCAATTACCGATAAAGGAGGCGTGGTTGGCGTGGATATTTTGCTTATAAGAAAGGTCAAGTTATCTGAAACGGATTTCACCACTTTCATCACACTCACCACAGGCGAGGAGAACTCCTTGGACCATTGAACATCTGGCTTGCGATAAAAGCGAGATTCCACCCCTCCTTTGTTGGAAAATGTAATGCTTATCTGGTTGGTGAACAAATCTGAACCTTTACCACCACCGCCCGTAGAACTTGTAGAACCAATGGAAGGGAAAAAGGCAGAATTTGAGCGATAATTGAAGCCAGGAGAACCAATCTCAGACATGGTTAATAACCAACTAGTACTTTCATTAATACCGTTAAAAATAACAAGTAAAAGGAAAATACCTTCTTCCTTGTTTCCAATTATCAGGTCCAACTCTTCCAAAGTCATAAATCTTCAAATGCCATTCAGTTCTGGACACCAGCAACAAACCACCACCCTTCTTTAGTATGGCTTCGGCCTGATCTTTAGACACCAGGTCATTAAAGCCATCATCCCCACCATATTCTTGAACCACCTTTCCAGTCAAAATATCCAAGACATACAGTTTGGACTGGCGACTTCCCACAAAAGTCATGCCGTCTATAAACACAAAGTTTTGTCGAACAATCTCCTTAAAGGTAAAAGGTAACAACTACCAAGGTTAAGAAATGGCTGGAAGGATTTACCTGAAAACCTTGACTTTGAGAATACTTGTAGATGAACCCATCTCCAGCAGGTTCCAGGATAAAAGAGAGTTTATTATCTGCATTAACCGTTTTCACCATTGTTAGAGGCCCGCCTACTTGGTCCTGCGACCATAATAATTCCCCGCTTTGAGGAAGCAAGGCATGAAGCTCCCCGTTTATCGTAGACACCACGGCAAGCTCCTTGAATGTCTCAAGGTTAGAGCGACGTCGGAACTGCGAAGGTGGAGGTGTCGAAGCAATATCAAGAGTTGTCCACGTCAATAATATAAAAAGTAGAAATGATAGGTGCAGGTCGAAGAACATATTGATCTCCTTTTCAGCCCTTGATTCATATTGTTCCATTTTTACTTTCATTTAATTTAAACGTAATTATTATCTTTTATTTAATGACTTGAACAAGCGTCGGTGGTTTAGTGGTATAATTCTCGCCTGCCACGCGGGAGACCCGGGTTCGATTCCCGGCCGACGCATGTTTTTTCCTGAAACCCAATTGTTTTTCCAAAAACTAAATAGTTTTATTTAGGTTGAGGAAGTGAGCAATTTTTTGAGGGATCAAGAAGGTTCAACAATTCAGGCCTGTTCATTTGATACCTAAGGTAATCAGGTAAAGGAGTAGCCCCCATGCCGCCATAAAACTTGAGGTTATCTTTACTCCAAGCCAGGGTGCTCCATTCAAACCTAGCACAATCACGTTCGAGCGCGAGTGCTGCTACATGTTTGAACAGGAGCTTGCCGAGTCCCTTACCTCTGGCGCTGGGGATGACGTAAAGCCCGCCAAGATACAGGGTAGGTTTAAGAGCATAAAGAGAAAAACATGGATAAAAAAAGGCAAAACCAATGGGCTCTTCCTTGTTATCCTTGCTATCGTCGGAGGAAGAGGAGCAAACCAAGACGGCTTCAGCGAGTTTTTGGCTAAATAAAGAATTATGTAGCTCTTGTTCTGACCCAGACACGTATTTCCCAAGATTGAGAGAATCGGCTAATTCTTTGATAAGGTTGAAGAGAACCGGGACATCTTGAGGTTGAGCTGCGCGAATAAACGACATTTCTGGTTTTTTCTGAGAGACAAATGATTGATTTCTATATATTTATTTATTTGTTCATTGTAACAAGATTTAATGGAGAGGGAATTTAACCACAAGATGTAACTCCAGTAATTCTGTCTAATAAGCCATGAGGAGCACAAGTTAAGCCACTCTCACATATGGTGGGATACCGCTGATGATTGAAACACATTTGACCTTTACGAGCAAGAATATGACAATGGTCGTCTGCACAAATTGTGCCACTGGGACAAGGTTCTCCGGGACCACAGATCCGGCCTTCTGCTGCATCTGGTGAATCGTCGTTCCATCCACCAAACGCAGCACCTCTAACCAAACTGACAAGCAAAAATATCGTTAAAAGAGTTTTCATCAAATTTTATGGTGTAGATATTTTGTGCGATGAGCGCAAGCGTCCTATTTAAATATAGAAAATTATGAAACACTCTTGAGACACCACCATAGTAGTTGTATAACAAATCAAGTAAAATGATGCAACACGTAGTCTTCGACTTTATCAACCAAGATCCCGAATTTCTTCAAACTTATGCCAGCGACATTGTCGTTATGGTATTTCGATCCCAGCAACCTAATTTAAAGAAACTTAGGGTTTGAAGACTAACCAACCGATTGTACAAGTTGGGCCGTTTACCTTTATAGGAACATGGGATGAACTGGTTGGAACCGAGTTGGTTTTTGAACAGACTCAAGACGGACAACTAGTACAGCATGCAAAGACCAGAACCAGATTAATGTTGGAGATGGTTAAAGTAAAGCCTTGTTCTGATTAAGATGTGGCAAACTTGGTTAAAGCATCTCCTTCTAAACGATACAAGGCCATATCAGACAAGGGACGAGCTCCCAGTTTTTTAAAGAACTTGATGGATGGTTCATTCCAGTTCAACGCATCCCACTCCACTCTCTCGCAACCACGTTCCATAGCCAACTTTGCCACTGCTTGGATCAAAGCCTTTCCTGCACCCTGACCTCGAGCAGCAGGAGTTAAATAGAGGTTATCCACAAAGAGGTCCGGTTTGGTGAGAAAGGCGGAGTAGGTTCTGAAAAAGAGAACATATCCCACTTTTTTTCCATCTACCACGGCCAACAAGACCTCAATCATTTTGGAAGGCCCAAACAAGCTCTCATGCAGGTCTTGTTCTGTTGCAGTAACCTCATGAGCCATGTTCTTAAACTCGGCGAGGTCTTTAATGAAACCAAGAATTATGGGTACATCAGAGGGTTGCGCTGGTTGGAGATTCATTGGTGTGTTCTCGTGTGTTGATGGAAAACTTGACATAATCATCAAAATATTTCTGTAAAAAAAGTGGCCACATATAACATTATTATTCGGCTTCTTAAGAAAATTGCCAGATGTGGAAGTATTGTTCAATAAGAATAACACGTGAAAAGTACTTGTAAGCAATACTTTTGATGGCTTTTTAGTTCAACAATAATAAACGATGACTTTTCGCTTCATAAAATTTTCTTTATTTTTATAATGCCTTGTCAGGGCCAGGGGCCTACGTAAGAAAGAGATAACCAGAGTAGATGGATAGCGCCTTCCAGCTATTCTGAATAAAAGGCTGATTTGCACTTTTAGGTTTTGACACCTGTGAGGAATAATATTCTTGAGGTCAGATGATAAATAATAATTCTCATTATTATTTTATTAATAATTAATGATTAAGAATTATTAAGTTCTTTGATGGAATTCCAGAATTGTAAGAAGATGACGTGGACTTCTTGGCGTGATGACGTAACGAGTTGTGTGATTGGTTGAAAGTTTTCGGGGTTGAGAGTGAAAAACCCCCACTTTCTCCCATCAAACATAAAACAATCTTTTCCCCCAATTCCTCCCGTGTGTTTGCTTTTGCTTCTCTCCTCCTCTGTCAGAACCAAGGTTCCGACTATGAGAAGTAAAAGTAATATAGAGAGAGAGAAGGAAGAAATTTATTTTGTTGACCAGAGTGAGAAATCTGGTACGCGATGCAAACAACTCTCACTATTTATACCTTCAACACGAAAAACACGACGTCATTTTCTTCTATCACTTTCCATTATTATTAAATAATAAAATTTAGTCTTGCTATTTCCTCGAGAACCCAATATTATGTCAAGCGCTATAAGCAATTATGGGGCGTGACATCCCCTCCCTCCATGTAGTAGCATTGAAAGCTATTATTAGGATTCTATTGTTAGTCTCAGTTGACTGTTATAAGTGAGTTGTGACAGTAAAAATAAAAGAGCATCAAGAACCTTCTATTCATCGTAT